>PVJA010014338.1:0-47640 GCA_004027025.1 Myocastor coypus
AAGGAAAAGAATATACTTCTCTTTGGACTAAGAGGAAGCAGATACATACACAGTCAAATGTTCTGCAATTGCAGTGGGCCACCAGTGAAGCTTGTGATGTTGGAGGCTATTGAATCTAAGCCTCCTAAAGCTCATCTCACCAGTCTAGCTCTGCGTTTCATGCATTGTAATTAAGCATTTTTTTATTTTTATTTATTTTCCAAGTTGTATTCAGGTCACTGAAATAATCTTTGACAAGCACGCAGTCATTGATGATATCCATTTCAATGGGAAAAATTACCAAACTACATTGGATTTTTACATTGTCAGTAATCTTCAAAAGAGATCTCCAGGACTTGTAGATCCCTGATTTTTTCAGAGATATTAACAAGTTGTAGCATTTGCTTGATTTTGCAGCTGTAATTAGTTAAGAACTATAAATGTTGGGCCAGTGAGATAACTCAGCAGTCTGAAGCACCTGCTTAGGCAAGCTTAGGTAACTAACTTTAGGGACTGTGATTCAATCCCCAGCACCATATGCTTCACCAGTCCCACTCCAAGGGCTGGCTGAGCTGACCATTAAATAAGTAAATAAGTAAGTAAATAAGTAAATAAATAAATAAATAAAGCTTTAAAAACAAAATCTGTAAATGCTGCTAGTTGTTTCCATATAACTCGCTGTTTCACAGTAACAGCTTACCAGAAGACCTAATGTTTTTTCAGTACTTTCTATATAGGTAAATTCAAGGCTCTGAATACGAGGTTATAGCTTTAGCACAGATAAATTTTCCATTAATAAACTAATTCATGAATCTATCAACTCCTGTTCCATAGTTCTTCTTAAATAATTTCCATTCCTCTCAAAACAAAACAAGCCGGGCGTGGTGGCTCATGCCTGTAATCCCAGCACTTGGGAGGCTGAGGCAGGAGGATTGCTGTGAGTTCGAGACCAGCCTGGGCTACAAAAGTGAGCTCAAGGCCAGCCTCAACTGCATAGCAAGACCCTGTCTCAAAAAGACAAAAAAAAAAACAACAAAAAGATTGTCTTTCAAATTCAATCAACCATTTTAAGAATGGTGTTCTAGAAAGTGGCAACTAACCTGAAGAGTAGAATATTCTATTCTAGTCACATTCTATTGATAAAGATTTATTTAATCTGAGTAACAATCGTTGTATAAATTTGTTAACTGTCATCACAAAACGCAAGCCTTCTCTTGGGATTCCTACCCAAGCCTAGGGTTTCCCTATGTGCATATAGAAACGATGTTTCTTCCAGATGTGTCACATTCCCATCACTGGGTCAAAATATCTGACTCTTCCAACTCGAGTGGGAGAGCTTTACTGGGCTCCTGGTTGTCAGTGGGCTCAGTCTGAAGTTGTTTGGCTCCAAGGCAAAATCAGCCTGGTGCAAAGAGTTGGCGAAGGACAGCTGCTCACTCATGGCAGCTGGGAAGCAGAGAGAGCCACCACCAAAAGGAATGCACCCTTCCATGTTGTTGTGAGGATGTAAGCTAGACACCATTATAGGAATCAGTGTGGAGGGAGCGCAGAAAACTAAAACTAGACATGCCATTTGACCCAGCTGTTTCTCCTAGTTATCTTCCCAGAAGTGTTAAGGGTGTCATATGACAGCAATATATGCATACGCATGCAATTCATAATAGTCAAATGTTGGAAGTGGCCTATATGTTTATCAACAGATGAATGGATAAAGAAAATATGGTTTGACACAAAAGGATACTGCTCTCCCATGAAGAAAGATAAATTCAAGGCATTTGAAAAAAATGGATGCAGCTTAAAGCAGTATGAATCAAACCAGACACATGACCTTAAATACCACATAATATCTACAGAAAAATAAAAGACAGGTAATAAGAAATATGGAAATAGATCTTTTTTGAATGTGAAGTGAATCAAAGGAGGGAGAAGAGGGAAAAAGAGTTAAACTATGTTCTGTATATGTACCAACTCCACACAAGAATGTGAATACATACTACAAGTATGTCTAATTAAAAATGGATTGGTGGGCGTGGTGGCTCACACCTGCAATCCCAGCACTTGGGAGGCTGAGGCAGGAGGATCGGTGCGAGTTTGAGACCAGCCTGGGCTACAAAAGTGAGCTCAAGGCCGACCTCAACTGCATAGCGAGACCCTGTCTCAAAAAGACAAAAAAAAAAAAAAAAAAAAAAAAAAAAAAAAAAAAAAAAAAAAAAAAAAAAAAAAAAAAAAAAAAAAAAAGGTGATAAAAACACTGAAAAACCTGAGTTCCTTTGCCAGGTGTGGTGGCGCACGCCTGTAATCCCAGCACTTGGGAGGCTGAGGCAGGAGGATCGGTGCCAGTTCGAGACCAGCCTGGGCTACAAAAGTGAGCTCAAGGCCAGCCTGAGCTGCATAGCGAGACCTTGTCTCAAAAAGACAGAAAAAAAAAAAAAAAAAAAAAATGTATTGGCTAATTAAATAAAGTCTCCAAAACAAAGCCCTCATCCAGGTCACAGCTGCAGTGACCTGTCTATTCTGCCAGGCCCCAACACTCAACAAGATGTGCGACTAGGAACTCAATAGGTTAATCACCTGATGAGCATAGTGCCTCCATGATGACCCAAAGGCCTCTGAAAGCCACACCTGTGGACACATGAGACCTGTAGGCAACATTTTAGATCTCACTCATAATACACACAAACAGAAAGAGGTCCAAGGAATGATGTGTGCTGACGTAGTCCTACGTGCGTGCAGACGCTGGCTTCTGAAGACATTTTGCTTGAGCAATAAGCAGGTCACCATTTGATGTTGCCATGTGTCTTTACAATTTTCAAAGGGAATTCTCAAAGTGGATATCTTTCTTGGCGATGTAACTTTATACAGACGAGCAACAAAATAGGAAGTGACTATAGGAAAACACCTTAACGCTTGTCTTTAATTGGTTGTGGGAGACACAAGGCGGCCCAGAAACAAGGAGTACCAAGAAAACTGTTTTGGCTGGATAGGGGCGAGTGTCACTGCGGCAATCAACACGTAAATTCTAGCTTCTGTGTAGAATATCAAGCAAGCGAACAGCACTAGCACAAAACTTTTGCTTTAAAACATGTGCAGTACCACATTTGATGAGTTCCAGAGCCATCCAGTAACAATGAATGACTGCACCTGGGAAAACTGAGTGGTCTCATCCAATTCCAGGGTGGAGAACAATAGTGCAGCTGATAGCTTTTCATTCAGTCGGTCCTTGAACCCATGATCCATGCTCATTCAGTGTATTTAGCATTAACTCAGAAGTAGCAATCAGTCTTCTAGAAATAGAACTATGTAATCTTCCTACCTTAATGGAAATAATGTTTCTTTTTTATATTTTTCTTTAAAATACTGTAGAAAATGTTTGTAGCTCAGAAAGGATGTTGTCACTTTATATAGATATACTTAACCATTTTTTTTTCTTTTTTTCCGTCATCGCTTTGCATTCAATAAAAATAATCTGACCAGGTTATGTGCCCCTATCAAGTTTGCCCTACTTGTAGTAAGACATCTTTTGCTGGAATTACAATAAGTTATCCTGCAGGATACGACAAAATAATGTTGCAGTAAAGCTTTCGTATCTCTGGCAGAAAAATTCACTGTGAAGCCAATTTTCAGGATGCACTGAGTATTTCTTTGGTTTTGCACTTTGAGATTTTAAAGAGTGTTGTGGCTCTCACATGAAGTCATAGTCAGAGAAAAGAACAACCCTCCATTTCTTAACTGAGACAGTTCTAGATGTCAAAATATGTTCAAGAAAACGATTTATAATACAGAGTTTTCTACATCAGCATCCAAACCATCCAGCAATTGCCAAGTGTGAAAAGTTTCTAATAGTGTTATTTGACAGGAACAGTATTTTATGAAGACTTTTCCAAATAAAGGAGCCTAATAGACACACATCTTCCTACAGATAAGGCCTTGCCCCAGGTTAAATTATGTTTTTATGAAACTCAGATATAGTGCAGGATTAAAATCAGTTCTCTTACAAGAAAAATGTTGTTGAAGCAATGAGAAAAAAATAGCATAGAACATTCATGTTAATATATGCATTTTAACTAAAATAAATAATAATCCATTAGGCATACTACTTACTATTAGGCAAAGTAAAAATTTGTGGTTTTATGTACTGTCTTGTACTCTCTGAACCATTTTCAGGTTTCCATCAGAGATGTGAAAAAGGTGCTCATGAGCTCATTTCCTTTACATGCAAAGCCTTCATCTTGGGGACCCAGGGTTCTCAGCTCCCTCACCACAAGTCCTGTACAGTACCTGCTCCTGGCTTGACACCCTCTGGTCCTTCCTCGTTGTATACCAAAGCTTCCTCACACACACTGAGTGCAGCGTACAGCGTGATTGGTCAGGCTTTGTTTCATCTTGGTCTTTGTAAAACCACATACCACTGCCCACTGGCCCACAGTGCTCTATTTTTTCTTCACTGTTGCCTCAATTTCCACTTGACCTCAGCACATGCTTCTGCCACTTATGTAGTTCATGGGCAACAAATCTGAAATTCTTTTCTTCCTTTTTTAAATTTTTTTAATTTTATTTTTTTCTTGTTTCAGAACTTTTTGTTTGCTTGTTTATTTATTTTTATGGCCGGCTCAGCCTGCCCTGAGGGCAGGGCTGGCTCACCATGTGGTGCTGGGGATCGAACCACGGTCCCTGCAGCTGCCTAAGCTTTCCTAAGCAGGTGCTTTAGACCACTGAGTCATCCTGCCAGGCCCCAAATCTGAAATTCTTTGGGACAACAATAAAGCATAAATAGATGAAAACATTTCAAAGACTTGGGCGTCACTGAAAGGAAACACAATGTTGCAGAGTTTTGTGTACATATCTTGACATCAGTAACTAATGGGTCATTCTGTCTTGGGAATTTATTTCGCAATATCCTCAAAAGTTGTCCAATGCATGAAAAGTAGGTTTTTAAGCACTATCTTGAGTTTTGCGCTTACTGCATTTCAAACATAGTACCGTCAGAAACTCCTGCTTTTAGTGATCCATAGATAGCTGCATATCTCAGACCACTGACACCAAGGGCTAAGATCTTACCTCCTTTACACAGATAAGCTGAGCTTACTGACTTAGAAGAGCTTAAAGAGTTCACTATCCCATAATACAGTAATTTTAAGATTATGACATAGTCCAGAAGTTCTATAGATTTCTTAGGGTAAAAAAATGATCATAATAGTTTTGTGCATTGAATAAACATAAAAGATACTTTGCTATTTGTTGGGACTATCCATTTAGCATACTTAAATTGTTGCATGAAATGATATAAAAGATTAAAAGACGTATAGAGGCAAAGACAGACTAAAAATGTGAGGTATTTTTCTGTGAATATTTTAGATATTTTCAGTATGCAACCTATAACCCTCTTCTCTCTTTAAAAGCTGGAATCTAAGAATGAAGGATTATTGTTTCATCCAGCATAAAAGCAATGAAGATTTCTTTAGGCCTACCTTCCCCAGTGGTTTATGGTCCTGGAAGCAGAAACAGAGGGGAGTTCCCAGTTCAGACACCCCCTCTCTATCCCAGTTCAGACACCCCCTCTCTATCCTGGTCACTTCTGTGGTTATGCTATGATTTCTGAAAGAATTTGTAGATTCAGTGATGTTGCCATTAAAACATACTGTGAGATATGAGAAGATGCTGCACATAGCACCTTGCTTTTCTCATCAAATATCCTTCCCACTAACTAAGCCACTCTCTGTTGGTCCTATTGGCTCTTTCTCCCTCATCTTCCTTCAAGGCCCAACCTCTATTGATCCAATTGGCTCTTTCTTCCTCACTGTCCTTCAGGGTCTGCCCTCCATTGGTCCTATTAGTCTCTTCTCCCTTACTCTCCTTCAAGTCCCACCCTTCATTTGTACTATTGGTCCTTTCTCTCTCACTCTCCCTCATGTCCCTACTTCTTTTGAACAAACTCATCAGCAGTGGTACCACATCCACCCTATGCATCACAGGAACTTGCCTCACTTTCAAAATCTTCAGGGAAAACCACTGGCAAAATGTCTTGAAATTTTAATAAATATATGCATTGTTCTTCACCCCCAGTATCAT
Source organism: Myocastor coypus (assembly GCA_004027025.1). Classification (NCBI taxonomy): domain Eukaryota; kingdom Metazoa; phylum Chordata; class Mammalia; order Rodentia; family Myocastoridae; genus Myocastor; species Myocastor coypus. The sequence goes on from PVJA010014338.1 coordinate 6,049, forward strand.
GCTACAGTGACTATTGTTGCTAGGAAAGCTGGAACCATTGTAACTGGAAGGCAAGAAGTAATGTTCCTCAATTCTGATTAAAATTTGGTTGTTGAACAGCTGAAGTGGAGAAAACCTGGGGGATGCAGGACATAATCTTAATGTTATAGGATAAGATTTGAAAAACACTCACTTGAGAGCAAGAGGATCCCATCCCTAGAAGGTTTGTGTGCGTTGGGGCACTGAAGAACTGGTTGAAAAGAGGAAGAAGGGGCCAGTGAGATAGCTCAGCAGACTAAAGTATCTGCTTTAGGCAAGCACGGGTACTGTAGTTCCATCCCCAGCACTGCATCCCATGACAACCCCACCCCCAGGGTGGGCTGAACTGGCCAGTGAGACCGGGCATGTTGGCGTGCCAGCATGGTACTTGTAATACCAGGGCTGGGGAGGCTGAAAGCATGAGGTCACCAGTGGTCTGCACTGCATACTGAGACCCTGCAACAAATATAATCCAGAGGGGGGGGGAGGAAAAAGGAGGGAGAGAGAGAGAAAGAGACAGACAGACAGAAACAGAGACAGACACAGAGAGATAGCGAGACAGAGACCACATTGAAAAAGATTTGCCCATGACGTGATCAAACAAATTCTAGAGCAGTGCTGGGAAGATGAGCTCAGGGCCATAGGTAAGCTGCTACATGCTAAGAAGCCTCAGCACAGAGAAGGTCCTTGGGATATTGCCACTGCTGTAGGAGGAGGTCTGGTTGTGGATGCCCCTGGGCACACACTCATGACAGAGGGACCTGTACTGTTTGCTCCAAAATAAAGCTCCTTGGGAGAGGAGATGGGAAGAGATAGCTGCCAGGACCTGAACACAGACAGGACTGGATGACAATGGGATTTATTGGTTATATGAACATCTTCCTCTTGTTGACATTGACTGCTTCTGGTAATTTAACTAGCATTACTAGCTTTACTAATTTTACTAGCAAATGCTCCATTTTCACATTCTGATTATCAAATAACATCTGTGACGAATAGAAAAATCAATCCTCTATTCATTAGACTTGAGAGAAAAGGAGAAAGGTGAAAGAAGTAGGAATCCTGCTATATGGATGACATATGTAATATTAATTAATTCTTGTTCCTAGAATAAACACAATGCTAATGGATTTCTTAGGTGATTTAAGCACGTTTTATTCTGACTATAAAATGATGTTCATTTAGAATCAAAAAAAATACACACAAAGAAAACTCAAATGTAGGCCCAATGCAAGAGTATTCAATCTATAATTTTATGTGCAGTAACTGTTATATCATAGTACATTTCTGGATTATAATCAAGATTTTCCTATGAAAATATATTGTATTTTCCACTGTTAAATAGCATAAAAATATAACAAGTAGCTCCACAGATGTCCATATCATAGATGCACTCTAATTTACTTAAGCATCAACATATCATAAAATTAGCTTTTGAATTCTATCATATTCATCAATGTTATAAGGGTATAATAATATTCAAAGAAGTTATTTTTTGGTGGCACCAGGGATTGAACTAGAACATTGTGCTTACCAGCCAGATGTTTATTCTACTGAGCTATCTCCCCAGCACCTAAGGAAAATATTTTAAATTGTCCTTCAAAATAAGTGCCAAAGGGGCCCAGCAGGATGGCTCAGTGGTCTAAAGCGCCTGCTTAGGAAAGCTTAGGCGGCTGCAGGGACTGCAGTTCTATCTCCGGCACCACATGCTGCGCCACCCAGCTCTGCCCTCAGGGCAGGCTGAGCTGGCCATAAAAAATTTAAACAAACAAACAAACAAAAGTTCTGAAACAAGAAATAAAATACATAAAATTCTAAAAAAATAAGTGCCAAAAATGAAACAACTATTCAGAGGACATGAACACTTTTAAGTTAATATTCATATCAAAAATAATATTCATGCGCCAGGCATGGTGGTGCACACCTGTAATCCTAACACTTGGAAGGCTGAGGCAGGAGGATTGATGTGAGTTTGAGACCAGGCTGGACTACAACAATGAGCTCAAGGCCAGCATGAACTGCATGGTGAGACCCTGTCACAAAAAGACAAAAAAATAAAAAGTAAAAATAAAAATAAAAAAAATATTATTCAAAAGGCTAGAGAGATGGTTCAACAGTCTAAAGCACCTGCTTCGGAAAGGCTTAGCCAACTGCGGTGACTGTGGTTTGATCCAGGCACCACATGTTGCACCAGCCCCACCCCCAGGGCAGGCTGAGCCAGTCACAGTAAAAAAAAATTTTTTTTAAATAATATTCAGGAAGGAACTGTTATAACGCTCCTACATATAGCATATGCTCATGTGAACTTCTCATAGCTTGCTTGCCCATCAGTGATTTTTACATTGTTTATTTTTATGTCTCATAAAAATATTATTTACAATGAATTTGCATGTATTTTTATGATTAATAATAAAACTGATCATTTCATTATATACAGTATTTTGTGTGTGAATAAGCTTCATTTGGGGAATTTTTATCCTTATTCCTAAGACAGAATGAGTATCTTTTTAAATTTATTGACCTAGAAGAGAATTATTTGCAATGTATATTTCAAAAGTTTTTCTATCTTCATTTTATTTGCAATTGTTTTAACATGCTAAAACTTTCAATTGAAATATTCTAATTTAATGATTGCTTTCACTTAGTTCTTTTAATTTTACACATAAAAATTTCCCATCCCCTTATTTCTCATCAGTATCTATCAAACCTATTTTGCAGAGTGATTGTACATCAAAATGAGAAATTTTGCTTGACTTTTCAAAACTTATTATTAAGCATAATAAAGATCATAGTTTTTATTTTTAACATTTAGCTATTTTGTTTAACTTTTACCTGTATGAGACAGGTTAGGAAATTTACTTCATGAAATTATATCGCACTCATTTGTTGAACATAATAAAAATATTGTAGGATGATTGTTATCGCAGGCTCTAGAATCAGAGGGGTGGTTGTGAATCTGTTCTTGAGTAGGTCTATGTCCTTTGGCAGCTTATTTTCCTTCATCTGAGTGTCATTTTCCCTCCTACTTTCTTGGTGCTTTATGCGGCTTAGATGAGATTTTAGATAGAAATTACTTCAGGGTTTGGCATAGAACTCAGCTGAAATGATTAGTATTTATGATGTTTGCTCAACAAATTTAACATGACATCACTATGTATTAAATATAAGTATGCCTCAGATTTCTGACAATCATTTTCTTTTCTAAATATTAACATTCATAGTCATGATACATTGGTCTAAATCTATTAAAGAAAGTTATTTCTCATTAATAGAACAAACTAGTGTTCCATTGATCTCCTTCTCTCCTTTAAGCTATTGCCACTCATTTTCATAGATGAATTTTCAAGAGACTTCATTAGGTTCCAAAATTTATCCTAATTAGATTTTGCACTAAAATGTAGTTAATCAAAAAGTTTGTTCCATGAAAATATACCTATGTATACCACCGAAAAATTTAATTAAGAGATTTACAGTGTTGGCATGAATATTTTTCTACATATCCATATCTTTCTAATTTTCTTCAGAAAAGCCCAACACACTTCATATATATATATATATATATATATATATATATATATATATGTGTGTGTGTGTGTGTGTGTGTGTATTTCTGTTGTCCTACAGTTTGACAGAGTCCCCCCATTAGTCTGTGTGCTTGTTCCAGCATTGTGAACTAGTTAACATCAAATGTTATAGTCAATAGGATTTTTAATTTTAAAAAATTGTTCATAAATTTTTTTGCATTTAATGGCACTCTATGAAAAGTACATATGAAATTTCACATGTAATTTTTTTTATTATTTTAGCTTCAAATACTTCAATAGACCAGTTACTTTTAAAAGGTAACTGCTTTTTATGCCATCTAATTAAAGAAATATTGCTTGCATTACTTAACATTATCTGGTTAAATGTTATCCCCTCTCACCTCCCTCTCAGCTTTTGAAAATGCATTTCTAAGGTAATTTTCAAATTTACTATAAATTTCCATTTGTATAGACATATTGTTAAAATAATTGTTCCTAAATTCAAAAATGCAAAATAAGTTTAGGTATAACCTAAACAAATAGATGCAAATTAAATGTATCTGTAGGTCACAGAAGACATCAAAAAGAAATAACAAACATGCCTTGGGACAAATGAAAAATGAAATCATGACATACTAGAACCTGTCAGGTGTAGAAAAGCAGTCCTACGAGGCAAATTCATAATGATGAATACCACTATAAAAAACTATCTCAAATGTTCTAAAATACCTCAAGGAACTATAAAAAGAAGACCAAAGTAAGCCCAAAGTTAGAAGGTTGAAGAAAGTAATAGTGTTTTTTGGATATGACGCTAAGAGCCTGAGAAGTGAAAGCAAAACTAAACAAGTACAGTTGCAATAAACTAAAAAGCTTTTGTACCGTAAATGAAACAATTCAAAAGGAAGACAATTCACAGAATGGGAGAAAAATTGAAACCTATACATTAGAAAAGAGATTAGTGTCTAAAATATATCAGGAATTCAAATAACTCAGCTAAAACACTCTGATGTGATTCAGTTTTAACATGGGTAAATGACTAGAACACATATTACTCAAAAGAAGATATACAAATGGCCAATTGGTACAGGGAAAATGTTCAACATCACTAGTCTCTAGGGAAATATAAAAGAAGACATAGTGAGACATCACTTCATGACTATTCAGATGATTGATAAAAAGGGGTAAAGGATGCCCTGGCAAGAATGCAGAGGGAATTGAGCAGTACTGATGAGAATGTAAATTAGTGTAACAAATACTAAGACCAGTCTGAAAGTTCCTCAGAAAATCTAAAAATAGAACTATCATACTGTACAGTAATTCTCTTTGGAATTGAAATCAATATATTGAAAGGCTATCTTTGATCCCATGTTTATAATAGCAACCTACACCATGACTAAGATAAATAATCTACATTTTCATCAATGAATGCTTTTTAAAGGCAGTATATACTGTATGTATATATACTGTGTGAGTGTATGTACTCATACACATAGTCCTTTATTCTGCTTTTATGCAACAACATAAAAGAAGAAAGAGTGAATGTCAAATGCCTTATCAGAAATAAATAAGAAGTAATAGATGTTAACTTTCTTGATTTAATCATTGTGTATTTTACACAGGTAACACCAGTGTATGCCCCCCAAAATAAAAATTATGATTTACCTGTTACAAATATCAGTTAAAAAACGATAAAATAAAAGGAGATAATGAGGAAAACCAGTCAACATGAATTAGCATAGAAACAAATAATCCAGTGATTTCAAAATGATTTTTTAAAAAATACAGATAGAATCACAATATATTTTCCCAGTTAAAGATGTCAGTGGCATCTAATGAAGAGGAAGCCAAATGTTTTTTATACTTGCAAATTATTTTTCTTGATCATTATATATTAAATGCCCAATATACAATGCTTATGAATAAATAGAATCTATTTCATTTCAATGTTGTTTTTCTACATCACAGTTTAAGTGAAAATGAGTTAAAAATAATAGGCTATTATTCTTTTTTTTTTTTTTTTAATAGAAACTTTATTGGGAAAGAAAGCTTCTGTCCAAAAGAGGAACAGAACGGGGGCCTGAGTGGGTTGCCCCCGAAATTGCCTTTCTTTGGGGGTCTTATAGGGCAAAACCACGTGATAAGATGGACCTAAGGTGAAACTAGGGGAACTTGCTTAGGTGGTCATGAGGTGGGACAAAGTCATGGCTAACCAATGAGATTACAAGCATCGTTGTTCAGGTAAAATTGATTAAATCGGGAGCAAATTGGGAAGCAAGTCATGAATACAGAATAAGGGTTCTTTCTGTTGGGGGTTGAGTTTCTGGCTCCTTTAGGCTCTTTTAGGGTGATGATACTCCTTTAGAATATCAATCCCTGATACTCAACTTTAAGTGAGTGGGCGGCTGCATTTCTTTACTCTTTTGTTTCAAGGTCTGGCCCACAGGTATAGGCTATTATTCTTTTAAAATCCTATCATTTAAAAATAAGAACTGTTGGGGCCCAGCGGAATGGCTCAGTGGTCTACAGCGCCTGCTTGGGAAGCTTTGGCGGCTTTAGGGACCGCGGTTCCATCCTTGGCACCACATGGTGCGCCAGCCCTGCCCTCTAGGGGGCGGGCTGAGCTGGCCATAAAAATGAGTAAATAAACAAACAAAGGTTCTGAAACAAGAATAAAAAATAAATAATAAAATTTAAAAATGAAAAAAAAGCAATACAAAACAAAATTAAAAAAAAAAAAAAAAAGAACTGTTGGGGCGCCTGCTTGGGAAAGTTTGGGCAGCTTCAGGGACCGCGGACTGATCCCCAGCACCACATGCTGCGCCAGCCCTGCCCTCGGGGCGGGCTGAGCCGGCCATAAAAGAAAGTGAATAAGCAAAGGTTCTGAAACAAGAAAATAAATAAATAAATAAATAAAGAAATAAAGAAATAAATAAATAAAAATTTAAAAAAATAACTGTCCAAAAAATTTACTAATAGTGTGGGTTGTATCAATAATTCAACCTCAATAAACCAATTTTATCAAGAAAAGTCTTAGATGTTAACCTATTCCTTTAAAAGTCACACCATTTTAGTGTTAAAGTGGACAGATTGCTTTTTTTTTTTTTTTTTCCCAAGTTTGGCTATGTTAGCATCATTACAAGTTAGGTTTAAAAAAAAATAATAACTCTAATCTGTAAGTTCCTATCACACGTTTTCATGGGAGAAATTGCCTGTCCATCACTATCCTGCATTGCATTCTTCCCTGGTGCTGCATACAAAGAAATTCATCATTTAAAGTGATTCTCCATTTTATCTCCAGGTACTTGCCCACATGTTAAATAAAATACCAAAGTGAAAACTTCTCAGAAATAAAAATGAAAAGTGAAAAAGCCAAAAGGTGACCTCCCGATGTAACATTTAAAATGAAATGTGTTTATTCGACAGATCTGTGCCTTTGCCTTCCTCCGAGGCTGAGCTATTAGAATTTTTCATGCAGCGGAGACCTTTCCCACTCAGCAGCTTTCTCCTTCTGCACATTAACCTTTTCCCTGAAGCAAGACTGTGTGCGTTACCACAGCCCAAGTGTTAAGGGAAGCTCCACAGACATTAATAATGGAAGGGACTTTACACCTCTTGTCAAACCACCCACGTGGTTCCTCTTTGCTGCTCCCTGAGGAGCACTAAGGGCTTTCCCAGAAAGGCTGGAGCAAGAGGTAAGGTACTAACACTTGCCTCTGTGGCAAATTGGACAAATACAAATGAATCCTTGTCCTTAGCCGTGTGGTATATTCAGTAGCCACTGAGTATGAATAGTGTGATAGCCATCCTGAGCTATGGCAGAAAAATCCTTCATCTCTTTCCTTCTACAGAGAAGGAATTCTCAGAAACTTTTGGTTTGAAAAGCAAGACAAATAGTGATGATTAAATGTGTAATAAAGAAAACACTGACAATATCAATGAGAGAGTCTTATCTTTTTGCAGCAGAAAATGAATTCTGTAAATGCCTACTGATATTTTACCTGAATAAAAATTAGACTACACAGCCTTGAGTAAAGAGACCTACTAAAACAGAATTGTAGAACAGGACAAATAGAATAAAACTAGCTTCCAGAGAACTGAATCAGTAGTGTAATTAACAAACAACAAAGCAATAGTAGTTTTAGGAAAATGTTTATCAAGATGATTGTACACAAGAATGATGTCAGCCTTTGTTGCTGAAATGTCCCTTCCAGATTTCATTGCATAGGGAAAACTGCAGAGACCTATAAGCTATGAGCTACCGCACATATCACTTTTTGGTAAATTATTTCCTGGTAATTAATGATATTCCAGGTAACAAGTTGACATTCCAGACTGGGCATTTTCTAACTCATGATAGTTTTATCTAATGATTTTTACAATCAAAATGGAAGTTCAGAGCAACAGAACTATCTTGAAATAATGCACCTGGGATTCAAAAATAGATCCTGTAACTCTATGAAGTTCATGGTGCTTCTATTAAGTGTGTCAGTTACATTGTCAGTACCAGCTAATTTGAGAGTAGCTTCCTGTAAATAAAAATAAGATCTACAGACTTAAACTAAAATTCATTCCAGGTATTTCCACATTAAATTCATAGCTCAGTTCATAATTGCCATCAGAGCATTTTACAATTACACTAATGATTTCCTTTTGAATTTTCCTCCAGTAATATAACATTAAAGCTACTTTTCTGTTTATCATTCTTTCTAATTAGTAAAACCTAACTTAAAGCACATGCTATCCAGTTAAAATTTTAGTGACCTGTTATTAAAGTAAGTAGCATGCGTAGCCATCTTTATTAAGCAATAAATTTTAGTTTTGACTTTACACTAAAGGCATATAAAATAAAACTCAGACAGGGCCAGGAATCTAGCTGAAGCTTCATATGCCCCAGGCTTGAAGACGCACAGAGCACGGAACCCGGAGAAAGGAGAGGTACACTTACATTGCTGCTCATCACTGTTGTCCCCACACTGGTCCGTGAAGTCACACACATTGTCAGGAGGCAAGGAGACTCCATTGTCACATGGAAAAGCGTCTAATCCTTGATGACCCAGGAAGGGAATGCTGACTGAGGAAATCCAAAGGAAGCACAAAGCTTCATTCATTGAGAACACTAACATTTTCAGCCAGGGAGACCCTTCACTCAGTGTTATCTATTGAAGGTCAGGCAGCTGAAATGGGTGAGTTCATAATTGAAAGCATTTTTATTTTCTCTTCTTTGTTGGCCAGATCCGCTCCTTAGGGCTGGATGCTACTGGTAACTAGCTGCAACTCTTTAACAAATGCCTCTTTGGGCAGGTAATTTACTCTTTCAGAGGAGTGTCTTTAGAAAATGTTTAACTTGAGTAATTGCACTATTTCTGCAGCTAGCTAAATTAAGGGTGTTTATTGCCCTGTGTCTACCATGTTTAAACAATTTAAGCTGTTAGGATCATGCTAGCTCTTGAAAGAAAAGTTTGTAAAAACAAAGGACAAGCAGAGGGAAGGAAGAATAATAAATTGTAAGCTGCACAGAAATATTCGGCCTTAATTCCTACGCTCACTTAATCCTGCTTATATAATATAGAATGTGATTGTTACTAAGACATACTCAGATCTTTCAGGTCCAAATGTTAAGATTTCTCAGTGAAAAATGAAGCATTTATGCTGCTTAATTCAGTGGAAACTTCACATTATTTCTGAGGTAGTTTAAGAGTCACAGATTTTAAAAGCCAAAAAAAAAAAATATGTTAAAGATTATTATATTATGAATCACATACACTGAGCCCAACTACACTATAGGATATTTATAAGCTGATGTTAGAAACTAAAATGCAGATATCTTCTACATATAGTTGTGTTCCTTTCTTTTTCATGCCCCACTCACCCAATCTACATCTCCTACAAAATCATGATATATCTTAAATGTACGTAAGAAAATGCAATTTGAAAACTACATTGAAAAAACTAAGCAAAATAGCAAAATGTTGCCATAAACATATCTGATTAAAAAAAGAAAGACCTAAAGCCAGCAAGATACCTCAGTAGACTAAGTGCCTGCCTAAGCAAGCACAGGGACCAGGGTTTGATCCCAGTCCCACGTGCCATGCAGACCCTGCCACCAGAGCACACTGCACTGGTGACCAAGTCTGGGTGTGGTGGCACATGCTTGTAATTCCAGTGCTAGGGAGTCTAAAAATAGGAGGATCACTATGCTCTGAGCTGCATTGTGAGGCCCTATACCAAACACATAAAATAAAAAAGAGCTTACTTAGTAATTTGTTGTATCTCTTTCAACTACTGTTAAATATTTTCGGTGTCCATTCCTTATGCTCCGAAAAAGAGCAGGATTATACAGGACATTTCTACTGTTTGAACTCCACTTACTAAGACATTTGCTGGCAGGTAGCAATTAATAAAACATTCTAATTCAAGTACAAATTCAAAATGAAATTAATGATGGATTATAATAATTTTAATCTTTGCTAGAAGTGTGTGAGTAACACATGAAAATTCCGTCTGAAAGGACATACAGCTTTACTGTTCAGTGTTGGTTTTCCCATCCCTCTTTTTTTTGGGGGTGGGGTATAACCCCAGCCTGTCTTTTAGTGCTGGATCATGTTTTCTCAGTGTTGTTTTCCCATCTATAACTCAGGTATTTCAAAATATTCATTAGATATTCACTATACTTTGTACTATAGTAAAAACATATTCCACTATCATTACAACAATCAAATATATTATCATAACACATCAAATTTCATTCAGGTTTTTCATTTTTAAAAGGGAAGAAAGAAATAGATGAAGTAAGAAAAACAGAAAATGATAAAAGAAGGAGAAAGAAGACTAAGAAAAGAGAGAAAGCAAGAAAACATGAGTGGAAAGAGATGTGAGACAATAGAAACATGGCAATTTTATGTCCTGGTTCTAAATTCCAGATCATGCATTTTAACATTTTCACATTTCCCAGTTTGGAAACGTATCACACATCTTGTGGCTATTATAGTTGAGCTGTTTATTGCATGGTTTCAGGTGGTAAACTGCATTATTAACTCTTACTACCTACTAAAAATAGTGTTACCTTATAGTGTTTCAAGCGCCATTTATCATTTAGACAAGAAATGAACTAGAATGGTGGCACCTGAGTAAATCAGCCTATCCCAAAAGAGTAATATTGTATAATGTGAATTCCTTTTGTTTTCAAAATGTAAGGACTGGCCTGATAGCTCAGTGGACTAAAGCACCTGCTTAGGCAGAATGCAGCAACTGGGGTTCCGTTCCTGGAGTGACAAGTAGGCCCCACCTGCGGAGCACACTGAGACATTGATGGAGACTGGGCGTGGTGGTATGCACCTGTAATCCCAGTACTTTGAGAGGCTGAAAATAGGAGGATCATTATGAGTGAGACTCTACAGAACCTCTACCCTGTAGACCCTGTGCTAAATATAAATAATAATAATAATAATAATAATAATAATGTTAATTTCAACTGATGATACCTTTGTCACAGGAACAGGGAAATGTTGACAATACCCAGGGTAGTCTTTATTCAGTATATTGAGCAAAAGGACAAAACCTTTCTTTGTACCCTGGGGTCCTATAGTGTGCTGAACTCAATCTGCAATGTCACACTCAGTATAAAATCTCTTTTTTTTTTTTTTTTGCAGGACCAGGGTTTGAATTCATGACCTTGCACTTGCCAGGCAGGCCCTTGTGCCCTTGTGCTATCTCCCCAGCCGCCAGTCTAAAATATCTTTTCATGGGGCCTGGCAGGATGGCTCAGTGGTCTAAAGCACCTGCTTAGGAAAGCTTGGGTGGTTGCAGGGACCGCGGTTTGATCCCTGGCACCACAAGCTATGCCAGCTCTGCCCTCAGGGCAGGCTGAGCCAGCCATAAAAATAAACAAACAAACAAACAAACAAACAGAAGTTCTGAAATAAGAAAAAATAAAATAATAAAAAATTTAAAAATAAAATAAAATATCTTTTCATGTTCTTTACTACTTTTACTGAAAAAGCTACTATTTGCGTCTGGTAAGCTTTGTCTGCCATCACACAGTGATGAGATTGGGTGTGAGTTCTAGGTAGAAAAGGATGCCTGTAATTGAATTCTATTGCTAGTGACTTTCATCACTGATTACAAAGCTCCTGGATAAGACACTTAAAAGGCAATATAGTCCAATGTGAAAGGACAAAGATCTTAAACACATTGATTTTCTCTTGCTAAAATGACAGAATATGTATTTTATATAAAATACTGCATACAGGTAAAAAGAACATAAGCCACAGTTCTAAATAAGGCAATAGCAGGGCTGACCAGATAGCTCAGCAGATTAAAGCACTTCCTTAGGAAGATGCTAGGCCTGGCTCAGAATGCTGTGTTGGCCCCACCCACAGGGCCTGCTGAGATAACAATTGAGACTGGCTGTGGTGACTCCCACCTGTGGTCCCAGGGCTTCGGAGGCTGAAAACAGAAAAATCACTGTGAGATGGACGGATCTGTGTAGTGAGACCCTTGTAGATTCTGCACTAAGCACAAAGAAAGAAAGGGGGTGGGGGAGCAAGCAAGCAAGCAATAGCCCTGACTTTATAATTTGCAGTTTGGTAAAGGCATATAAACGTGTTCATGACAAATACAGACAAACTGATTCCAGTTTGTGAACAGTACTGGATTAAATTTCCCTTTTTAAAAAAATGAGCCACTTTAACTATCTCCATTTCATTCAGTGGAACAGAATGCAAAATACTTTTAGATGTATAACTAAGTGCTGAACTTACAAATGCTAAGCAAATCGCAAGAGTTGAAAGGGAGATGAGAAGATTTGAACTGATGGAACAGTTTATTACAAAGAGATAATCCTAAGGAATACAGTACATCAAGGAAAATCCTAGACTTAATACGATAATAATTGAAAGAATGTATGAATTGCAAGAAGAGATGATAATCAGGCTAGAGTCATATTTGCAAGTAAAGTAAATCCAGATCTCCTAATTTTAAAAGATGAAGTTGAGAAAATGAGAATGTGATAAAAGTTGTTGGATCTTCATATGATGGAGAAATAAAACTGATATCTTTGCATAAATCCAAAAGGAGAATTTGCTAAGAAGAGAACTCCCAGCACCTTTCAAGACTTGCTGCAGGGTTCCCCAAGCATTGTGGTCATTCCAGTAAGAACTCACAGTGGAAAAACAACTCTCACTCAACAAATACATTTCACCGACAGAGCCTGCCCAAACAAACAAGTAAAGGCAGAAATTGACATTCAACTTTGTATTTCCTGTAGGAGACAAATAATATAAAATAACTATATATAATGTTTAAAATTAAATGTTAATGAGCATAAAAAAGACTTTGGCAAAAGCAACTAGGAATGATTTTGTAAAAGAATCACTAAAATGTAACTACTGAAAAGAAAGGGAACAGCAGAGATGAACACAGAATGTAGTGAATTGGACAAATTCTACGAATTCAACATTGACACATACAAAATAAAGCATCAGATTAGCTTAAGAAGTTGTGTACAATTAGAAAAATGCAATGTATGACCAAAAAGACTTGCAGTATGGATAAAAGAAAAAACTAGAAGGAATGAACATATAAAAATGACAATTTTCAGAAATAAAGACAGAAACTCTATTGATCAGGTTACTGAATGAATATAAAGATTTATTCAGCTAGATACTTCTTATCAAACTGAATAATTACAAAACAAGTTCTTAAATTCAAGTTGAAAGACAACATACTATCTATAAGAAAATCTGCTTAGACTTTCAACTTCTCAACAGCAATAATGTAAGTACAGAGATAGTGGGAAAACATCTCTTTAGTGATAAGAAAACCATTACTGTTGCACTTACCCAGAATCTATTTCCAAGATATAAGAAAAAGTAAAGAAATGTTGGGACAATTACAAACAATGAGCGTATTCCCAATAGCATATAGTAATGGATATATTCTAAATCATAACCCCCAAAAGAATGCAGAGAAATAGAATACTATTTCATAAAACTATCTTCAACTTATTTCCAAAACTTAGTATTACACAGATGATTTTCTCTGACAGAAATGTCATCCAGTGCAGAAAATAGAGAAATCTAGAACAACATCAAAGTGGAAATTTAGAAAAGAGAAAGAAGCATATACAAGTGTTATGACTGTAAACAGATGCTGAGAGAGCAGGAGCCATCTGCTTCCAGAATTTCTATGAGATTTCAGTGCCTCCTCACGTCTGGTCCTGTAGGTTGTTTCCACCAATGACGGAGTGCTACTGGTCACAGTCAAATTTATGTCTTGGTGGATCATATTACATTCAATTTACTTTGAGCAGCTCCAGTGGCAGGGTCATTTATGTCTCATGGTCAGGAGCTTAGTCTCTATCTGTTCCCAATAACTGTTGCCTAAGAGCAGAACAGCTATTTACTGGCCCTTTTCCAAAACCATACAGCTCAGCAATGTGATTTTCTTAAAAAGTTTGACATAACCTTGCAGACCACATTAATCTTCCCAGACCCTTATCAGGTAGACCTAAATTCAAAAGTCTTACCTTGTTCTAGGAATTACACAGCTGCATGTATTCATAAACAGCTTTCGCTAAAATTAAAATAAGCCAACCAGTTTTTCAAACTTTTTCTTGGAGATATGAAAAGCAAGATGCTGCACTCCGACTTCCAGTTCTATTTATCTTCATTGGCACATCTAAATGAAGTGTCAAAATCCTGTATCTACAAAAGAGTTTATCAAGCAAGCTCATATACAAACTTCACCAAGATTTCTGGGCAACCTGTCATTCCACACTTACCCAGGCTCTGTCCAAATAATGTCATGTCCCTGGTGGAGAAAAGGTTTTCCTGTCCAACAACAAGTCCATCAAAACACTTCAGCTGCATTATAACTCAGTGCAAGTGAGAGATCATGGGCTTTGTGAAAGATAGCAAAGCCATTTTAGTGTCATTGTTCTTGAAAACAAAGTATTTATTGAGCTCCCCACCAGAATAAAGCAAGCAATACATTTCCCACTAATTTTTACACAGAAACTTGCTTACTTGTTACAGTGCAGAAACTGTCTGGAGGAGCAGCTATTGTCAGAGTCATAATCAATTTGTTTTTATAGTCTTCCATTACTTTCCAAGAGTCATCCATCTTCTGCCAAAGACAAAAAGGCAGGCAGGTCAGCAAGGAGTCCCACTGATGGTAGCTCTAATGTCTGCTACTCTCTCAAGGCTTGGACTTCCCTTTGTTTATTCCTACATGTTCAGAAGAGTTAATGGAACAGGCCTGACTACTATAATGAGTGGCTTGCTTACAAGACTTATCCTTGAACAGAATCAGAAATCTCCCTTTTGAAGAAGTCTCCTCTCTTTCCATAACTAGCAAGAGCACCTGACTCTACCTAAAGTGTTTGCCAAAATCTGAAAGTCTTGAATTTTGTACAGACTCTGCTGTACAGCTAACCTCTACTAAAAACCATGGGCATTGAGTTTCTTTTTCTTTTTTTTTTTTTTTTTGAGTTTCTAAAGCAACATTCCTGTTGGTCAACACACCACATGTGCTGTCAGAATCCTTTATTGGAAATGAAAAAGACTTATGTGACTCAGGTGAGGGGGATTCTAGAAGTTTACCTTTGGTTTAATTTTGTTCCTTGTACTTTTTCTTTTATTAGCCTTGCTCTACATCTTTTGAAAGCAACAAACTGTATGCTGAGTTCTGTGATTATGTCACTGTTTTTCAGCTGGTGCTTCAAGAAACTAACATGAACAATAATTTTCATAAGTCTGGAGACTGAGAAACCTCCTTTTGATCCAGGGGCTGGGGGATCTGGTATCTACCAAACATCCATGTCTTGATTTGCAGACTGTTGCCTAATTCACAAAGTAAGATCACTTTCATTTTTCAAGTATCATTTCTCATTTAGACAAGAAATGAACTGGAACTTCAGAAAAAGATCATGTCTCTGGAGTCTCTTAAGAAAATTAATCTCATCATGAAGGTTTCTCCCTCATGACTTAAGTACCCCCCAAAGGCCTCACCTCCAAATATCATCACATCAAGGATTGGCTTCAAGTTATGAAATCCAAGGCAGTACAGATATGAAGTTTCTGATATTTCCTAAAAAATTACCAGAGCTGTGGATGTACGTGGGGACCTCTTAACCTAGATAGAATGCTTTTGGATCTGAAATCAATGTGTGAACAGTGACAGTTAACAAAGTAGACCTGTGCCAAATCCCCATTTAGAAACTTGAAAAACAAGCACGTGGTGACTTTGTAGAGTCAGTTAACCCACTGAGAAATGCACTTGATCTAAAGTCAGCTCATTACCCAACTTTTTTAGTGTCTTTTGATCTGCTCAAGGAGAAATCATGACTCTCTGAATATCCAAGGATTAACAGCAATTTATACCCAGTCTCTTTTCCAGTTAAATAAGGCTATCCGGCAGCCATGGGTATTAATCCTAGGGAATTGGTTGTTGTTTTCATATTAAACTATACAAAATTTTAAAGTATGGCCTGTGTATTTTGTCCCTATTGGCTTCCTATGATCCATTAGCTGCCACCAAAGATCCCCAGAGCACTTCTGATTATTATGGTTTTATTATGATAATCATGCTAGCCTTGCCTCTGGCAGAGCAATTTTTTCAGTAGGTCAGCAGCACTTTGAGACACCATGATCGCCATTTTACCAATGTTCTACTAGGACATACCATAGCCTTTCTGTAAGGATGTGTATGCTATCCTCACCAAGGTATTTCTAAATGTCTTATTACACGGGGTCTTATAGACCATTTTAACTCATAGGGGATTGAATAATTCACACCAATAACCCCATTGGTTGCTACTTGCTACTAACTACCAAACATTCTCATCTAACATTGCTGTTTTGCCAAACCTTGGATTATTACTGCATTTTTATTATTTTTAACTTTATTTACTTATGTCATGGCTGGCTTTAAAGAAAGATATATGTTCATATAAGAGGTATAGGCAAAGCATGACATTCTTACCCTACTCTTAACAAAGGCTCTCAAAAAACATAAAGGAGTTCTCAGCCAGAAACAGAACATCTATCCCAAGTCTACAGTTAGCATCAGATATTATGGTATTAAAGTAAATGTTTTCACCCTAAGACTGGAAGCAAGACAAGCATGTCAACTCTCACCACTCCTACATATGTCACCCTGAAACCCCTAGCTAATGAAGTAATAAAGGAAGCAACATAAAACTGGGGAAAGAAAGAATAAAGCAATCCCTTCTCACAGATACTGTAAAGGACTATGTAGAAATATATTTCAAATTAACGACCTTCTAGAAATTATCGAGTGAGTAGAACAAGATTGCAGAAAATATGATGAATACACAAACTTAATAGATTTTCTATACACCAGTGATGAATAATTTGCATTTTAATTAAAAACACATTAGTTTTATTAGCACCAAAAAAAAAAAAATACTAAAGAAAATACCTAGAAAGATAGGCACAAAAGCTGCATCCGAATATACAAAAAAAATTAATAAAAGAAATCAAAGAGCCAATGAAGTGATAGTCTATGCTTATTTACAGGAAAATTCAGTAACATTAAAGTTGCTTTCAATGTGTTATATAGACTTAATATAATCCCAAGCAAAATCACAGCTAGGTATTTTGTAGCTCACAACAAAACTTATCCTAAATCTTCTACAAAAACACAAAAGACTCAGAATAGCCAATACAATAGTGAAGCAGAAAAAGAACAATGTTAGGAGATAGCCACCATTTAATCTTAAAAATCAGTACAAATGGTCAGGACAGGATGGCATTGGTATAAGGAAAGAGGAGAAAGAAAGAGAGAGAGAAAGAAAGAGAAAGAGGAAGGAAGGAAGGAAGGAAGGAAGGAAGGAAGGAAGGAAGGAAGGAAGGAAGGAAAGAAGAAAAACAGCAGATGAAGAGAGAAAATGACAGCCTAAAAACAGACCGAGGTAAACACAGTATAGTCGACTGGTCTTTGACAAACGACTGAAGGCAGCTACTGTCTCTGTCCTTTAGAATGCCATGCTCTGCTAACCATCTTCATAATTCCCACTGAATCAAGCCTCCGTGATCGTCCCTCAGATATTAACAGTCAGTTTGGGTTACTAAAGCTTCTTAGCATCTAGTTTCCATTACTTGAGGGCTTCCCTCAACCTTGACACTAAGAAGGAGCCCAGCTCCTTGGCCACCTCCTCTACTTTAAGAATCTGGACTGCAGAAGATCACCTATGGAACTTCCACTGGTGTGTTCCTGTGATCGCAGCAGCTGGTATATTCTTTGGCCTTCCTACAGCTGTCTGGTGTGTCTCCCTCTACCGAGGAGACTAAACCACAGCTTTCCCTTGTCACACACTGTCAACCCCTGCTCTCTCTGTACTCACAACCCACACCAGAAATGACTTCCCCCACCCCTCCAGGGCTTGGCTGTGAGTTTAATCTTATATCTCAAAAAATAACTCTCCCAACTCACTGAATTATTACCTATTCAGTTCCCTTTGTAATATACTTTTAGGGGCTCTCTTTCATCTCTGGATGGCAACATACTGCCTACTTCTTGCAGCTTCTATGATGTATAATCTCATTTCCTCTCTTATCAGCCCAGTACATCTATAGCTAGAATGCACTAAGACCTTTCTCTAGCTGTGGGCTTGGCAGTAAAAGAGTAGTGGTGAGGATAACTGCTAAGGAACAATGGGGACAGCACTGCCACGTGAGGAAGTCTCTGTAGTATATTATAGCACAAGGGAAGTGACAGCTCTTAAGAGGACCCTCTCACTTCGCCTCCTCCCCTGCTTCCACCTCTCTTTACAGAAATGAATTTAAGAGTTAGGCTGAGAAGGCAGAGAGGTACCATGCAGGAGAGGGACACAAGCCTTAAGAGAGTGACAAGGTTTAGCGACTGCAGTTACCATAGGAGCTCACCAGAGCTGCCCTGTTAAGTGACTATATAAATAGATCCTGGACAGAATACAGAGACAAAACTCTGAGCACCACTTATATAGCAACTAGTCCAGATAGGGAGTCCATACCCTTGGCAGCAACTGGCACCAGAAGCACAGGACATGTTTACTGACGATTCTAGTCTCATAGTTTATTTCCATACTGGGAGATCAGTAAGCACTCCCAACCCCTGTTCACTCTAGCTGTTCTTCAACTTCTTGAGGAACAACTCAAGAGACCTAAGAATGCAGGGATGAATTTGAGTTAGGTACACTGGCACTGTCAGCAATAGCTGTTGCTAGAAGGGCCAGCTGGTGCACACACACACACACACACACACACACACACACACGGAGATCAGTCTGCCTTCATACTCACAGCCAGAATGCCATGCACACACTCCAGCATAGGGCAGAGGGGACTAGGACAGCATTGTACCTTCCCTCCCTCTCCTTGCTCCAAGCCTTCAGGTATCAGGGCTTTCTGTACAGGGTCCCCAGGGACTCCCCTGCACATCTTCTTTCCCCAGGTTTCAGGTTTTCCCAGTGAGTACCCCAACCTTAGCAAGAGCACTTGCTTCACCTAGAGATTTAAATGTCACTGAAGAGTAACAGCAATAAATATTCAGCCTTGTCCCTGGCTCAGCCAAGTCCTGGCCCATTCTTGTAGTTCACACCACAGCCTCTCACTCTGGGCCTTGCACTGCTACAAGGGGCTTGCATTTCCTCACTCGCCCCCTCCAGACATCAGGACCACTTCTCAGTAATCAGCCTGTTCCACTGTCCTTGCATGCGTGTTTTTCCTGATCCTATCTTACATGTGTTCTAATCTTCGAACCTTGAATAGTATTTCTTTCCCAAGTCACTACTGATGAAAACTTAAGCCACTGGGTGCCACCTACACCTGGGATGTCTTTGTCCCAAATACCACTTAAGTGATCTTCTTGCCCACAAGGTGCTAAGAACATTGGAGCTCACATCTCATCCCAACACCTGTGTTCTAAAGGAGCCCCCATTTGTAATTCAGGTCTCCAACCAGCAGTTGCTAAAACATGTGTGACCCCACTGGTGAATGAAAGACTGGACCTTAGGAACAAAGGAAGGGTCTTTAACACCTGGGAAACAGAGGTAGGGTTGGAAAAAGAATTCAGTGTGAAAATATGAGACCAAAGCACAGAGATTTTCCTGAAACATTCCCTTAATGGTTTAGATATTATATCCAAACCAATAAAACTGTGTCAGAAAAAGGTTTGTGTTACAGCACTTATTTTTTCCAAACCAAACATAATGTTGTATTTTTTGTTTCTAATTCTCTCTTAGTGTGTGTGTGTGTGTGTGTGTGTGTGCTTACTTTTATTTTATTTTTTAAGAGTAAAAATAGCAGAAACAAAAATAGAAAAAAAACAGAAAAAGTAAGAGTACATATAGTACAAAATTTTAAAACAAGAAAAATTTAACAATGGTTGCATTACATATTTTCATCATCAGATCAGTATAGATCAACAGACATAGGTATGTAAGACTGTTCAAACAATTAAACATTAACATTTTCAATAAACATTAATCTTTTTACCTCTTCCAAATGCATTTTGTATTTAAGTCACTCTTCTAAAGAAAAATTATAGGGGTTGAGAACGCAGAAAACACAAGGTGTTGAGATTGATTCCTGGTACATAATGTTGCCTTTAAGACTTGAAAATATTTTGTTGACAATTTTGTTCCCCCCAGGTCTTGGCTGCATTGTGCAATGATCACACTGCTAATTGAAGAAGAGCCATCGAGAGGCTCTCGAGTAATCAAAATTGTATGATCTCTCAAACTGTCGGGGTCTATTGCTGCTCTCCACGGGGGCAGTGCATGCTTGTAGTTATTGGTTTCTGCCATAAAAAAAGAAATACAACCCCATAGAGAGCTGACTGTGCAGAAGAGGAAAAGGTGGAGGAGAGGTTAGATTTCCAATAAATACTGGAGTTTCTCCTTTCAAGATATCTGTGAGCACATAACTAAACTTTCTTAGCCCTTTCACATTCAGAAAATTCCATAATGTGATACACCTCTCTATCAAAGAGATAACAGCCGCCAGCGTGATACTCCACACCCGAGAACTTCGGGAAGACCTAGAAGCCTGGTGTGATCAGCTCTACTAATCCTATACCTTGTGAGGTGTGCACAGAGTTCCTCCAAAGGGCTGAGGTCCAAGAACAAGGTACTACATATTCTCTGCCAACTGTAAACAGAGAAGAGAGACAAAGTCACATAAACTAATTTAAATAGTTCTTCTTTCACGAAGTTTCTGGGATCCTCCCATTGTCTTCTATGCCATGGCTAATCATAGCAGCTCTGAGCCAGGCATGGTGGTGAACCTCTGTAATTTCACCTAGTGGGGAAACAAGAGACAGAAGGAACTCAAGTGTGATGCCAGCCTGGGAAAATTAGCAAGACTTTGTCTTATAATTAAATATAAAAAGAACTGAAAATTCATCTCAGTGATACAACGCCCTGGATTAAATGTCCGATCCTATAATAAAAATAGATTAATTAATTAATTAAGCAAGCAAGTCCTGTTCAGTCCAGAAAAGTGCTCTCTTCTCCCCGCTTGTGCTCCACCCTCTCCTAGATGCACAGCGTCAGGTATCTGCAGCTGCCCAGCTTACCTTGCATCCCTCAGCACTTGCCTCCCCACACTTGTTCACGTTATTTCCCAGATCTCTTTCTGATATCCCCAAGACTCTGAGATACACAACCTCTGATCAATTCATAGGATAAAATAAATAAATAAATAAATAAATAAATAAATAAATACCTAAGGATTTTTCCCTCCTTAAGGAAGCTTACTATTAAGGTAATATAAGGTAGTGAGTTTCAACCAATGTTGAAAAAGGTAACAATTTATGTCTACCTTGGCGAGATAATTTCCTTCAAAAAGATTACATATAAAACCGGACTTAGGGCCCACCTGAGACCTCCTCCTACCCGCCTGAGAACTCCTCGGCCCACCGCCGGCACAGCCTATCCAATAGCTAGGCCTGCCCTGTGAGTCAGACCTCCGCCCAACGCAAGCATACCCTATCCAGCAGACAGGCTTGCCAGGTGAGTGACACCTCTCTCCCTAGGACTACAAGCAGCTCAGCTGACCCAGCAGCCCGGAATGAACGACTAAACTGCAGGCATGCAGTCCTGCACCAAAGGTCACTGCTGCGCAAAATGATACAGACAAGGAGCAAAATGCAATCACAAGTCTAGAGCCCACTGTAACAGATACAGGAGACACTACCATACAAGAAAATGGGAATCATGGAGATGAAATCTCTGAATCCATAGCTTCTGAGGTAGACAGACAAGTGCAGAAATGTATAGAGCAACTCAGATTACAGATAACATCTGAAGTTAAAAAAAAAAAAAAAGAATGCAGGAATTAATAGACTCTGAAGTGGAAAAAACAACTGCAGGAATTTATAGAAGAAACCAGGGCAGAAATAACATCTGAAGCTAAAAAAGACATCTCTAAATTAATAGCTTCTAAAGTAGGGGAACAACTACAGAAAAGTAGAGAGAACAGAGCAGAAATAATTCCTGAACTAGAGAGAGAAAGGATAACTACAATGAGAGATTTCAGTACTACTAAAGAAGACATTGATAAAAAATGAGAGGACCAAAGTGACCAGAACTCAACAAATGAGAACAGAAAGAACCCACCAAATAGGATAACCAATTAAACACAGAAGAAAAAGGTGTAAGCAGTAGTAAGTAAAACTCATGTCAATCATAAGTCAGTACATTTTAGTTATAACCATTAATGTAAATGGACTCAATTCTCCAATATAATGATATAGACTGGCAGTGTGGATAAGGAAGCAAAATCCAACCATATGCTGTATACAAAAAACACACTTAATTCATAAAGAGACTCATGGACTAAAAGTTAAAGGATGGAAAACAATACTACATGCTTCTGCACTTCAGACAAAAGCAGAGATAGAAATCTGTTTGCAGACACTCTAAACTTCAACCCAAGATGGTCAAATGAGATAAAGGAGGCCACTATATAATGGTTAGGGGAAAAATTCAAGATGAAGAGGTAACACTCATAAATATGTATGCATCCAACACGGTAGCACCAAGTTATATAAGATAAACCTTAATGGACATGAAAAATCTCATAGCCAATACCACAGTCTTAACCTGAGACCATAACAACCCTTTATCCCAAAAAGACAGGTCAAGCAGACAAAAAATTAGCAAAGAAGTAGGAGACCTGAACCAGAACCTGGAACAACTGGACTTAGTGGACATACACAAAGTGTTCCACCCAAACACTTCAGAATACACATTTTTTTTCAGCTGCACATGGGACATTTTCTAAAATAGATCACATATTAGTCCATAGATCCTGCTTAAGTATATGCAAGAAAACAGAAATTACCCCATGTGTACTATATGACCACAGTGTAATGAAATTGGAAATAAATGACAAAACAAAACACAAGAACCTCAGAAATAGATAGAAATTAAACAACATATTTCTCAGCAACCAGCGGGTTACAGATGAAATTAAACAAGAAATTAAGCAGTATCTACACTTCAATGAAAATTCAAACACAACTTAGTGGAATTTATGGGATGCAATGAAAGCAGTTCTTAGAGGAAAATTTATAGCCCTTAGCTCAAATATTAAAAAGACAGAAGAGGAACAAATAATTACTCAAATGCAACACCTAAACTGACTACAAACAGAAGAGCAAATGAAATCAAAAGCCCAAAGATGGGAAGAAATTATAAGGATTAGAGCAGATATTAATTCAACTGAGAAAAAGAAAACAATACAAAGAATTAATGAATCCAAAAGCTCCTTCTTTGAAAGATTAAATAAAATTGATCAGCCCCTAGCTAACCTCATCAAAAAGAGGAGAGGACTCAAATACAAACAATAAGGAATGTAAAGGGTGAAATTACTGCAGACCCAGGAGAGATTCAGAGGATCATAAAAAGCTACTTTGAGAATCTTTACTCTCACAGAATTGAAGACATAGATGAAATGGACAAATTCCTAGAAAGGTACAAACTAGCAAAACTGAATGAAGAAGATACAGAAACTCTCAATAACCCAATAACAGTCAATGAAATACAAAATATCATAAAAAGTCTACCGACAAAGGAAAGTCCAGGTCCTGATGGATTCACAGCTGAATTCTACAAGATTTTTACAGAAGACATAATCCAATACTTCTCATATTCTTCATTGAAATTGAGAAGGAAACAATCCTCACAAAATCATTCCTAGAGCCAAATATTAGACTGATACCAAAACTAGAGAGACATGCAACAAAAAAAGAGAACTACAGGCCAATTCTCTCATGAACATAGTTGCAAAAATCCTCAATAAAATTCTTGCCAATAGAATATAACGAATAATCAAGAAGATTGTACGCCATGACCAGGTAGGATTCATCCCAGAAATGCAAGGAAGGTTTAGTGTACACAAATCTATAAATGTAAAACACTATATCCATAGAGTCAAAGCCAAAAACCAGATGGTTGTCTCCATTGATGCATAAAATGCTTTTGACAAAGTCCAGCACATATTTATGTTCAAAGTATTATAGAAAACTGGAATAGAGGGCTTGTACCAAGGGCTTGTACCTCAACCTGATAAAAGTCATCTCTGACAATCCAATGGCTAACATAATTCTAACGGGGAAAAGCTGAAGTCTTTTCCTTTGAGATCTGGTACAGGACAAGGATTGTCCTATCCCCATTCCTATTCAAGATAGTTCTGGAATCATTAGCTACAGCCATTAGACAAGAGAAAGAAATAAAAGGAATAAGAATAGATAAAGAAGTTAAATTATCATTATTTGAAGATGGCATGTTAATCTACTTGGAAGACTCAAAAACATCTACCAAGAAGCTACTAGACTTCATACACAAATTTAGTAGCATAGCAAATTACAAAGTCAACACACAAAAGTGAATAGCGTTTCTCTGCACAGATAACAAACACACTCAGAGAGAAAATAGGGAAACAATACCTTTCACAGTTGCACCAAAGAAAATCAAATACTCTGGAATTAATTTCACTAAAAAAGTAAAAGAGCTATTCAGTGAAAACTACAGTATTCTCAAAAAAAGATCCTAGAGGATTTCAGAAAATCGAAAGATAGGAAGAACCAACATTGTGAAGATGGTCATACTTTCTAAATTGTTATACAGATTTAATGCAATTCCTGTCAAAATACCATCAACATACCTCACAGACCTGGAGAAATCATTCTCAAAATTATTTGGAACCAAAAAGACCCATAATTGCAAAGACAGCCCTGGGCAACAAAGATAAGGCATGACCTAAAGTTATGTTACAAAGCTACAGTGATAAAATCAGCAAGATATTGGCAAAATATAGATCTGAGCATCAGTGGAACACATTAGCAGATGCAGAAGCAAATACAAACACACTCAGCAACCTTATCTTTGACAAAGGGGCCAAACATGTTTACTGGAAGAAAGACAGCCTCTTTAACAAACGGTGCTGGAAAAACTGGTTCTCCACATGCTGAAAACTAAAACTTGACCCAGGTCTATCGCCATACACTAAATTAAAGTCAAAATGGATTAAAAATCTAAATATTAAAAAGAAAAACACTAAATATTCTCAAAGAAAAAGTGCTAGAAAATCTTGAAGACATAGGGGTAGGCAAAGAGTTCATGGACAAAAATCAAAATACATGTTTAACCCTTCAAAGAATCAACAAATTGCACCTCACATGGCTCAGAAGTTTTTTCACCTCAAAAGAAATTACCAACACAGTGAAAAGACAACCCACAAATTTCTAAAATATTTTTAACTGATAAGTATTCAGACAAAGGACTTCTATCTAGAATTTATAAAGAACTAAAAATGATTACAGTACCCAAATTCAAAGACCAAATCTAAAAATGGGCATCTAAGATGAACACACATTTCTCAGAGAAAGAAATCCAACAAACCTATAAATACTTGAAGAAATGCTCTACATCGCTAGCCATTCATGAAATGCAAATCAGAACAACACTTACATACCATCTCTCCCCAGAAAGTTTGGCTGCCATAGTAAATCAACCAACAACAAATGCTGAAGAGGCTGTGGGGAAAAAGGATCACTTCGCCAGGTGCTGATGGGAATACAGTCTGGTGCAACCATTATGGAAAGAAGTGTGGAGACGTCTTAAAAAACTAGAACTGGAAATACCATTCAATCCAGCTATTCCCCTACTGGGGATTTTTCCAGAAGAACTGAAAACATCATATCAGTGATATCTGTGCACCTATGTTCATAGCAGCACAATTTGTGATAAAAATCCAAATCCTGGAAACAACCAAAATGCCCATCATCTGAGGAATGGTTGAAAAGATGTGGTATTTTCATAAAATGGAATATTACTCAGCTATAAGGAATGTCAAACTAGAAGATTTCCTATATTAATGGATGTATCTTGAACGTATACTCATAAGAGAAATAAACCAGACCTACATATGCAAAGATTGTATAGTCTCCCTAATGTAAGGACTCAAAAGAAGAAATAAATAAATAAGTTTTAGATGGTACCAGGAATCAATCTCAGGACCTTGCATTTTCTACATTCTCAACCCCTATAATTTCTTTTTGGAAGACTGACTTAAATACAAAGTGCATTTGGAAATGTTAAAAAAAATAATGTTTAATTGTTTGATCTGTCTTACATACCTATGTCTGTTGATCTATACTGATTTGATGATGAAAATCTGTAATGCAACCATTGTTAAATTTTTCTTGTTTTGAAATTCTGTACTATATTGCATGTAGATTCTAAAAAACTGGTTCATTATATCAATATTAATCAGATAAGAAATATTTAAATCTCCATCCTTTTGCTTCCTAGCAACAGGCCTTTATTCAAGTTATCTGCAAAAATGAGTAAGGATTTACTGGAAATACACACTAGGACTAGGTAATTAAATGGATTACCAAACACATTTTTCAAAATTGAGGACACATTTGTGAGTTAGATAGAAGTCCTATTTTTATGTGCGTGACTTGATTAGCCACTGAAATGTGATCAAATAACAATAATGAAAAAAGAAAGAAAGAGAGCAGAGAGGTTGAAGATGGAAAAAGCAAGGGATGAAAAAGAGAGGGAGGAATAGAGGGCAAGAGGGAGGTGTGTGGGTGGAAGGATAGAATTAAAGACAGAAGGAAGTAGCGCGAAAGGTCAAAAATCTTGACTCAAGAATATTCATTTACATACAGAGATTTTACCAAAATGTCTGTCTCTGTCAGCTAAATATCTGCATGAATAAAAAATGACATCATATCTTTTGTCAGGTTTCAAATTTTAAAGAGCATGTTTCTAGGAGATGTAGAAGATAACCTGGAGCTTATTGTCACAGCGTACCACCTCAAGCCAAGCATCTCGAGTGGAGCAGATAACGAAAGCCAGAATCTATAAAATACAATGAAGATAAAACACTAAATATATATATATATTTTTTTTTTAATTTAAGGAATTTACAGAGGGAAGAGCCCTCTGTAAATTTATCATGGACTTCTTATTTAGTTTCTCCTCTATTAATCTTAAAAAACGTTATTTTATTACAAAGTTTAAAGTAATTTTCTAAAGATTATAATCAAGCCACTGTTTCTATTATGATTTGTAACATGAAACCACTTACAAAAGTGTTTTGTGTGTAGGGGGAGCTCACAGCTTAGGTTGAGCAGCCAGCCCCAGTTCTTTAACACTTCGATTTTAGAAGAAAAAGCACAATATATGAAAATTCAGTGAGACCTCAGGCCAAGGCAGAAATGAATCGTAAATGGAAAACGTCCTATACTTTCCACAACTGAGACAACACAATCGCAGAAGTTCTGGAATTTGAAAGGTAAAGAAACGGGGAAGCAGCCTTCTGCAAGCTTCTCTTATTGGTGAGTACTTGATTCATTTAATTTATTATACAGTTGAAAATCATACACAATGAAAACATTGTCTGACGTGGGTAAAACTGTACACTGATAGTTTAAGAAATGCTTAGGCCAGGCAATGGTTGAACCTTGTTTGGAAAAAGATCTCACTAATAAAATGATGGTTACTCAAGGTTACAAAGCAGATGAGTGGAGGAAAGGATGGGAAAAGACTGATCAGTGGACACTTTAAATTACAGTACTTTAAAGTAACATAAGGCCGGGCGTAGTGGCGCACACCTGTAATCCCAGCACTCGGGAGGCTGAGGCAGGAGGATTGGTGCGAGTTCGAGACTAGCCTGGGCTACAAAAGTGAGCTCAAGGTCAGCCTGAACTGCATAAAAAAAGTAACATAAGAGAAATTTGTTCTTTTTGTTAATGTGCAGCAGAAAACTTCAGACAATAGTAATCTACCGTACACTTGAAAGAGCTTAAAAATAATAAATAAATATAATAAAGCATCGTGGGGGATTAGAGAGATAGCTCAGTGGTCTAAGTTGTCTAAGTGGCTACCTGACAAGTGCAAGGACCCGGGCTCAATCCCCAGTATTGCACGCCATGCTGGCCCCCACAACACATGGGCTATTGAAGCCAGGTGTGGTGGCACACATACGTAATCCCAAGTGCTGGGGAAGCTGAGATAGGAGAACCACTAGGAGTCCAAGCTGCATAGCAAGACTCTGTGCCAAATAAATGAATGAATCTTTAAAATTAAAAAGAAAACATCTTGAAAACTCTCACCATGCAGAAATGATAAGCACTTAAGAAAACAGAAAAAGTTCAAGATGATTCAATATTATACAATGCATACATGTATGGAACCACTTTGTGGTATACTATTAATATGTACAAATTTTCTACTTTTAAAGTAAATTTAATTTAAATTGTAAAAATATATCAGTCAGGCACAATGGTACATACCTGTAATCGCAGCACTCAGAAGGCTGAGGGAGTAGCATTGCCCTCAATTCAGACAGCCTGGGTTACATAGTGAGTTAAGGCCAGTCTAAATTGCACAGTGAGACCCTTTCTCAACATTAGATAATTAATTAACTAATTAATTAATTAATATAATAAAAAAGAAATCTTACTGAGGAAGTACAAGTATATTTATGAAATCTACCCAAAAATGTTCCAAATAATTTAGAAGAATCTCACTTTAGTCTTCTCTCATTTTGTCCTAAATCACATGTGCAGACTCTAATGGGAGCAGCACTTTCCACATAATAATTATTGAATATCTGTTACTTGCCAAGCATTCATCTGGGCACTGGATACACAGTGCTGATAATACTGTAATGCCAACTTCATGGAAATAATAGTAAATCCTCAGGAATTACATTCCAATGCATCCTATAAAATTACACATTTTATGAACTCAAGCTTATTTTGGACAATTTACCAGTACTATGACACATAGTTCACATGATCAACTTATACCGCTAAAACGTTTGCACCAGCGGTATAGCTCAGTGGACTAAATACTTGCTTAGGAAAGCACAGTGGCCAGGGTTTGATTCCTAACCCTGCCTAACATGCTGGCCCCATGCTCAGGAGTGCTGAGCCAGTGATGGAGTCCGGGCGTGGTGGCATGGACCTGTATTCCCAGCACTTTGGTGGCAGGATACAGGAGAATCACTATGAGGCAGAGCTGCATAGTGAGACCCTGCGCAAAGAAAAAAAGAAAAAAGAAAAAAAAACACCAAAAGAGTTATTTTGGCTTGAGGTTTGGAAATTATAGTCTATGCTCTATTGGTCCTGGGATGACACAAACTCTCACAGTGGGTGCAGTGACAGAGCAAACTTATGGTGTCTAGGAAGCAAAAAGCAAAAGCAGACAGCAAAGTCCTATGTTGTCCTCTGAGGCCACACTCCTGGTGAACCGAACCTCCCATGTGGTCCCACCTCTTAAAGGATCCACCACTACCAACAGCATCAAGAGCTTAGGACAAGCCCTTACCACATGGACCTCCGGGAGACATTCTACATTCAAGCTATATCACATCTATATATTGAATTAATGTAACTTTCTGTTGAACATACAGAGTAAACTTCATTCAAACAGTAGCAGAGGGAGACACAGCAGTCACTCTGGAGATTTGTGATAGGATGGAAGATAAACTCATTTCTTTTTTTCAGAACTATCCTCGAAACCATGGTGTTATAAATAGTTCACACTTAATACAGGTGATTTAAATGCACCAAATACAAATAAACATTGCATATAAAAGGTCAGTAAAATGTTTATATAATTTAAAATAAATTATTAAATTTAATCTAGAAAAAACCACAACAATCCTAGCATGAAGGAAGTAGTGAGAGTCAGCGTTGTAGTACTAAGGACATATTTAGGTAGCCTCAAATGTATTTTCTTTTTTTTTTTTTTTTTTTTTTTGTGGGACCAGGGTTCGAACTCATGACCTTGCACTTGTCCAGCAGGCACTTGTGCCTCGGAGCTATCTCCCTAGCCCTCAAATGTATTTTCAAGTGATGAAATATAGTGTTAAAAGCTGCAATCAAGTTTGATTTTATCTCCATCAAGCATCCTATATATGATCTATTAAAGTCCAGAACACACTTGGTCTCCTTGATATGGAAGCTGATATATTTTGTTATGGCAATATGCCCAAGGCCATATGCTCAAAAACTTTTTGAAAGACTTAACTCTACTGAGTGACATAAATGTTACTTTGTACATAAAACACAGGCTGCTACTGAATCCCAGAATTTACTAAACCAAATAAAAAGATTCAGTTTCCCAGCCAGGCATGGTGGCTCATACCTGTAATCCTAGCACCTGGGAGGCTGAGGCAGGAGGATCAGTGCAAGTTTGAGACCAGCCTGGGCTATAGAAGTGAGGTCAAGGCCAGCCTGAACTGCATAACGAGACTTTGTCTCAAAAAAGAGAAAAAAAAAAGAAAGAAAAGATTCAGTTTCTCAAGATAATAATGTTTTTTTTTTTTTTAATGTTCTCAAGGTACTACTACTAGACATTTCTTTTATTAGAAAATTTTCAGAATTGATTTATCCATCCCATTTGTTTATTTCTTAAACTGAAAATCCATACTCTGGACTTAAGAATGTAGTATCCCTATTGCCGTGAGCTGTACATTGGTTTTCTGTTCAATCCTTGTCTTAGACTTCTATTATCTATCAGGCTATCTCAGTATTGATATAATAGATGACAGCTCATAATGAGTAACTCTAAATCAATTCAGCTGTTCCAGTGTGTTGATGCAGCCTCAGGAACTGATTGTGTCAGGTGACTTGCAGAGTTCTGAAGCCCATAGGGATTAACTAGCTTGCCACACAGATCACTGCCATGTATGACATGCATGCTAAGCATCAGAGTGCATTACGATGGTCCTCGTGGCTGCTCTCACTCGAACAGAGGACAGGGATGAGCTCCTCCTCACTGTATTGGCAGCACATGGCAAAGGCAATTTCACAGAAAATAGTCACAGCAAATCGAGACTACATAGATTGCAGAGTAAGGGCTGATAACAGTCCATATAAATTATGTCAAAATAATTCAAAGAAAGCATGCAAGTCAGTAAGAAAGAAAACACTTAATTTTATGTAATCTTGTGAGGACCTATCGAGATCTAGATGGGAAAATACGTATTTGATGAGGTCATGGTTATTTCAAATTGAATGCCTGTTTAGAAAGTTCCAAGGAATTCTAAAGTGGGTGGTGTCAAAGTGAAAGCAGGTAGATTGCCAGGCATGGTGGTCGATTGGTGACAGCAGTTCCAGGGCCTGAGAGAGTACAATCACAAGTTCATGATTTTCCTGGGCAACACAAATAGACCT
Source organism: Myocastor coypus (assembly GCA_004027025.1). Lineage (NCBI taxonomy): Eukaryota > Metazoa > Chordata > Mammalia > Rodentia > Myocastoridae > Myocastor > Myocastor coypus. The sequence goes on from PVJA010014338.1 coordinate 37,299, forward strand.
TAGCTTACAAAAATAAAATAAATAAAAAGGGGCCAGGGACATAGCTCAATGATACAAGCTCCTGCCTGGCAAGCACAAGGACTTGAGTTAAATTCCTGGTTTCTAAAAAAATTAAATGGAAAGTCTGGAAATGTAGCTCATGAGCAGAGTGCTTGTCTAGCATGTATAGATCGAAAGTTCAATCTCCAGTACTGAAAGGAAAGAGAAAAAGAAAAATATATATATATACGTATATTTTATATACATATATTGTACTCTGCTCTGCTCTGCCTTCATGAAAAGATTAGGTAAGGAATCTCTTCATCATCATCATTAACTAGAAGTCATGGAAAATAACTAAAAATTTAGATGACAGACCAGGTCCTTACATTAATGTATTAAAAATTTTTTTTCAATGCATATGAGAAAAAAATGTAACCCAGTAATTCCACTTCTAGGGATAGAGGATCTGCTCAGGATTTAAGCTCCTGCCCAGAAAGCACAAGGACCGAGGTTCCATCCCCTCCCCCAGTATCACATATCATGCTGGCCAGTGAAGCTGGGCGTGGTGGCACATTCCTGTAATCCAAGCACTGAGGAGGCTGAGATGGGAGGATCACTAAGAGTCCAAGCTGTGTAGTGAGACCCTGTACCAAATACATAGGTAAATTTAAAAAGATTTTTTTAAAAATATTTAAGTAATTCCATTTCTAAAATTTTCTCTAAGGAAAGAGAAAAATTATTCCAGAAATTTTACATAAAATGTTTAACCTGAACTACAGAAAATTGAGAGAAGGGGCTGGCAAGATAGCTCAGTAGCCTAACATGCCTGCTTAGGCAAGCTTAGGGAAGCATGGGAACTGTGGTTCAATCCCTGGCACCACATGCAGTGCCAGCCCCATCCCCAGGATGGGCTGAGCTGGCCATAAAAGAAAAAAAAAAGAGAGAAAAGAAAATTGTAGGAAATTTGAATGATTTAAAATCTTAATAAATATGATGCTTTTATAAACTTAGTTATTATGATCAGATGTAAGCTCACAGAAACCCTTGGGTAAAACTCCTGGTTCCTTTGGAAACTAACATCTACAGCTTAATATGAGATCTAGTATTTCCCATGACAATTTTCAACCTTTTATTTCACAAACTATATCTAGGACTGAAGAAGTTATAGTTCTACTCCCAACCTATAGAGTCCAACAAAGATTTCCTGAGAGTAGTATTCACTCTAAATACCTAGCTTGGAAGAATTATTAAAAATGTGAAGAGGACAATAGGAAAGTTACAGTGCACAGATATGTGTCCTACAATAAATGTAAAGGTTTAATAGACCAAGAGGTAAAGTAAAGAAAACTACCAAGTATCTTCAGGATCGAAGATCACTTATGCAGAGATATTTGCCTTGTTTCTATAGTCTGACGGGATAGAAATAGGGCGGTTAGGTGTACGTTGTGAGGAAGTAGCTCTCATCCTAAAATACATAAGAGCTCTTTTTCTTAACACCTACAATATCAGAAATGGACTGTACATTTTAGTGGTGCAATGCTTTGCCAAAGCATTAAAACAAAACACCATGCTGGAAGATAGCTCAGTGGACTAAGCACCTGCTCAAGCGAGCACAGGGATCAGGGTTTGATCCCCAGCACCACAGGCTGCACCAGCCCTGGCCCCAGGTACACTGAGTCAGCTACTGGAATCAGGGGTGCATGCTGGGAGTCCCAGCACGGAGGAAGTGGAACATAGGAGGATCACTACAAGTCTGAGCTGCATAATGAAACCCTGTACTAAATACATGAAATAAACTAAAATAAAATGGAAGACTTTGTTTAAAAATCAACAACACCAAAATGCTAGAAGACTGCTTAAAGAAAACTGACTGAGCTGAATTTCACATGTAGCTGCTAATCGCACTGGGAAAATAGCAGCAGACTAATAGGTAAAATTGTTCCTACAGGAGTTGTATCTTGACAACACAAAAATGTCAAGAAACAAGACTAATATTTTTGAAACTTCATCCTGGAAATATGCATTAAGATGAGTATGTCAAAAAGAGAACATCTATTTTCAAACATTTTAGTTCTTTAAAGGTGTAGACAGGGTGGGAGACAAAATTGTCATTCCCAATGCTCTGCCTAGATACTGAAATAAATATCACACTTTATAGACTTTGTTAGTATTTGTTCACTCTGACAAGACTACTGTTGAGTTTAAAGCTTAACAAACTTTGAATCTCTGCCTCAGAAAGCTTCACTTTGTTTCTTTCAATCCGAAACTGTTAGATCACAATTTTAAACCCATTCTTCTGAAATTCTTGCACTGAAAGAGCTGAATTAAACCAAATTTGCAACTTTCAACAAACTGACTGTATCTTTCCTCCTGACACATTGTCAAGGTCTTATTAGTTACTGTTCTCTTTTTCCAGGCCAGGAGTTAATTTAGTTTTGTCTTTTTGTTAAATTTTGTTGGTGAGCCATATTTTAACATAGGTGGAGAAAATCTGTACCAAATGATACCAACTGCCCAGAGGAAGAAGTAGAAACTGTTATAAATAAAAACAGTAGAGGTGAAAAGTTTGGCAACATCATAGAAAAGACGGGCTGCCTGATGTTTAGTTGTTGTATTCAAGAAACACATAATTATTAAGTATCTGTGTATGCATGTTTAGGGACCAAGAGAACCAGGATTGTGCAGTTTTTATTACCTCACACATGGCAAAAATGCTCATCCTTCCACATGACATACAGAAAACCCACAATTGCAGGCTCAAAGACAAAAGGAGACAAATCAGACATAGAATATGCTGAACGCTGTGATTAAATGTTGGCGACACACAGCGGCTTGACATTTGCCTTGTACCTGCCCTTTGCCCTTTTTCATTGGCAAGAGTACAAAGGAGAAAGAGAGGAAAGAGAGGACAAGCTGCTTGTTATGACTGAAAAACTTCCAGCATTCACCTTCAAAAACTTGAAAGAGAGTAGGAAGATGCCTGAGTGAATAATAAAGAATCTTTTTTTTTTCTCCTCAGTGATAACAAAGACATGTCTGGATCTTTTGCACTATAGTCACCTTTCCGTTTTATCATGAACTACTTTTTGCTTCAACCTTTTTAAAGCTCAGACTTGTTTGGAGTCCTTAAAATGACAGTTGAATAAAATCCAAAGTCAGAAAATATAAACTGTATGTGCCATGGCCTTGAGGTGAGAAGACAAGGGTCAGATATACAAGCAGTAAGATACTGAAAGATAATTTCAATACAGAAGGTTCACAAGAGCAGGAAAACCAGAGGATTCCACTAAGGCAAAAGAGCACTAATTCACTAATGCAGAGTTGGATTTGTACCTGCACTGAACATAAAACATGCATAAAAGTGTAATAGCAGAATTAGGAATGGGAGGGGACTTTCCAAGGTGAGATTACCTGTTTCAAATAAACACCCCAAGTTCCCCCTCACACTGCAAAGTGTGTTCCCCAAGGGAATCCTCCTCTCCTGCAGGGTCTGAGCTGATGTGGCCCAGTGAGCCTGTGGGAACACCTAGGGACTGTCAAAGACACAGGTCCTGTGCCCTGTCCTGGCCCCCTGCCACTGTGTGACCAGGAGCGCTTATCTTCCTGCAGATCCATCAGAACAGAATCCAGACCAACCAACCAGCCAGCTCTATGTGCCACCCCACAGCAAGTGAATTTACCCTGATTGTCAGGCACAATGGGAAAGACCTCAGCAGCACATTTGCTAAGTGGGAGAAGCTCACAATCTTGGCGAAGCACAAGGCCCTCTTTGAAGATAAGGTGGTAGAAATCAAGGAGCCAGCATACATCCAGGGTATCAGTAGCCTCAAGAGCAAATTGCTCAGCTTCAGGCGTTCGTGAGAGCCTAGGGCAATTGGGGTGGCAGGTCACATTCCAACACCATCATGGTATTACTGTAGTCCAAACTGGCTTCCATGTCTAGGGGCTTCAAATTGGTATTAGAAGTGGAGAGAGAAAACCTGAAGCAGCAGAGCAGCCTGAGGGATCATTTCCTGGACTCTGTCTGCCTGGTCCCTCAACTACAACTACCTAGATGGTTCTGGGGGGTGAGTCCTGTACGCCCAGGATGTGGTCATTGACATGGTGGATGCATGCACCAGCTAGTAGCTGCTGCTCATTGACGAGCTGGGGTCGTACATCCAGAGCAGGGTGGATGCCATGCAGAAGGTGGAGTCATCTTCCAGCAACTGGTGCACATGGTAAAGGAGCAGGAAGAGACAATTTAGAGAGGGCCAACCAGAGAGTGCTGAAAATGTAGTTAGGTGATGAGCCTGCCCACTCTGAGATTCTCCAGGACTTCCAGTCAGGTACCTTCAGTCGGTGGCTCACAGCAAACATCTTCTTCATCCTCGTCACTTTCATCATCTTCCTGGCTGAGCCCTATCCCCTCAGAGGTGGCGCATGGGGCAGGGGCCTTGTGGCAACAGTAGTGGCAAAGCTGCCGCTGAGCCTGTGTTGGGTGCTATGAATAAGGCCTTCCCTCTCTAACACAGCTCAGGACAGCCATAGGCCTGATCTCACCCCATGTGCCTGCCACCTGTCCTCAGGGCCATGAAATGCACATGGTTCTGGGTCTGGGCTCTGCTGCACCGTGGCAGGAAGAGAACAGATCTAGTCGGGGATTGTTGGGGGCTATGTCTCCCCAGGAAGATTTTAATGAACACTCCATACTTTTCCAAGAAGAAACTTGGGCAGCAGGGGGAGACGATATCCTTCCTGGAGAGAGGAAGAGAGGAGGTGAAATGTCCCAGAAACCAACTTCTCCATGTAGATTAGAACTTGCAAGCTCCTCCTCCTTCTCCTCTCTACCTGAGACAGGGGCCCTGAGCCCTTGCTGTCAACCCAGTCCGATTTTCACTGAATGCTGTGAGTCTGCTGTGCTGTGGCTGGTTTCCTCCCAATAACTACAAGATTGTCAACCTTAAAAAAAAAAAAAAAAAAAAAAATGGAAAATGGAGCCTGGCAAGATAGCTCGGCAGATTAAAGCACCTGCTTAGGCAAGCTTAGGAAAGCTTAGGCAGGCTCAGAGACTGCAGTTGAATCCCCGGTATCACATGTCATGCCAGACCAGCCCCAGGACTGGCTGAACCTGCCAGAGTCCTGGCGTGGTAGCCACACCCCTAATCCCAGTACTGGGGAGGCTGAAAGCAAGACGATCACCACCAGTCTGAGCTCCATAGTGAGACCCTGCAACAACCAAATACATTTTAAAAAGGGAAAAATATTATCATTTATGACTGGATAATTGGAAAAGCAGAAAAAAATGCTTACAAAGTAGTCTAAAGATGTAGAATAAATTAGAACAGGAGACACATATAGAGCAGCCAACCAACACCAAGGTTTCAGAATATGTGTACTAGGAATAGTTCTGGAATCTAATGATAATATACATAATACTTCAGTCAAGCAATGTGTAGGATATGTTATAAGAAAATGAAATGCTGTCTGTTGTCCACTATTCTTGGAATAACTGTATAAAGGCAATGAAAACTAAAGCACCAGAAGATGGAATAAAGTTTCTAATGATAAAGACAAAAAAAGTGAGAAAGAAAAATAAGCTGTTTACCCCTACTTAGCATTCACTTTGGTCCTCAGTGGTACAAAGATTTATAATTTCTAGGCACCATTACTAGACACTGGAGGGGAAATAAAAATAGTAGATGCAGGGTGTACTGAAAGGATTTGTTATTTTCCCTGCCTTTCCTACTCCATAAGATAGAGCTGGAATGTAATACAAGGAGAGAAAATGCATAGAATCTACAGAAGTCCCACAGTCAGCACTGAACACCGTGATGCAGTATTGAAAACCCCAGCATGCTACAAGGAGGAACAAGAGCACCGTATCCTGGGTCATTCCCCTCTTAGAAGTCAAACAAATAAGAACTGAGGATGATGAAGACGCAACAGTTGAGATAGGGTGGAAACACAAAAGGAGGAGGATCAAGAAGAGAAATTAAGAAAAAAATGTAAGAGGAAGCAGGGATCAATGATGTCTGGTGCAGCCAAATATCCACTAAGAAAAGTTCTGGTCACTGGGTATAGGCACAGTGTGAAGACTGCTCATGACTTTTTCAAGAACAACAGGAAATGGTACGTGGCACTCATGGACCAATGGGAAGGCAGGAATTTGGAGAAATGTATGTTGGAGTGGGACTGCTTCTGTTAAGAATTAAAAAAAAATTATAGCAGTTTGCACATTTATGAAAGTGGCCAAGAGAAAAGAGGAGAAGGCAAAATTTTTTATTACTTTTAATAAGAAATTACAATGTGACAGTTTCAAAACATTTTGGTAGTACATTCCCAATAATTGAAAGAATGTATATTGTTGTTCTTGTTGTAGTTATACAGAGCACATGGTGCAGACATGATAAATTTTCTAATGGTTATTGGTACAAAAGATTTCTTTTCTTTGATCTAAGAGAAGGTAGTTACATGCATAGTCAAATATTCCATAATTGCAGTGAATTACTGGCAAAACTGGCAAAGTTGGAAGCTGTTGATTTAAGCCTTTTACAGCTCAGCAAACTAAACTACCTTTGCGTTTTATGTGTCATGTTTAAACTTTTCTGCTGGGTGGTTAAGGGCAAGTTAAAGCAAGACCTGTATAAAAAAAAATGTAGTTTTTGTATCTCCTAAGGTCAGTCAAATCCCCTCAGGATTTACTTTGGAACCATATATAGTGCTTTGCAGAACTGTTGTTAGTGTCAGCCATCTGGATGAGTCATGGCCATTGCTTGCCCAGTTTACTCTCTGTGAAACCCTGAGAGAATGTTTTCTCTCTAGGTGACTCTCCTAGGCACACTATATGCCTTCAATCCCTTTCCTCTGTGGTCCCTTAATGTCCTTCAACAGAAAATTTGGGAAACCACTGAGTTATAGTATGTTAGAACACAGGTTCTGTTCTGCCCTGAGTCCTCACTGATGTTGAAGGGCTAGGGCCAGAATATTGGCTATCCTTGTAACCCTTCTTTTTCTCTAATTTCTGGTCTGTAAACTTATATTCTTAGCCCTCCAGAAGAAAAGCTTAGTGATACCGTTGCTCTAAAACATGGGTGATTGACCTTAGTATCACTGTCTTTCTGAATATCAAACATCTTAGAATTAACTTGGCATTGCTAATTTCCATCAATCACTGATATTCTCATAAATCTCTATGGAATATTATAAAGGCAGTTACACAACTTTACACAGATATTTAGAAATCTAAGCATGTACAAAATTTTACCCTGCCCATCCTTTGGCATTTCTCCTAGTCTCTTACTCTCATTTAATACTCTTTTTTGTTTTCTTGTAAATGAACCATCTGCTTCAGAGAGAATATAACAGTAACTGAAATTACATTAGAAGCAGCACACATCTAAAAGACCAGAATGACAGGCATTCCAAGCAATTTTAGTATTACATATTGCTATCATCGGTGTAAAAAACCTTTTGAGATTTCTTAGGACCATTGTCTAATTCATCCTGTGCATATAAGTGCATAGTTTTGCTCCTGCTATGTTTCCTCTCTTTTCTGCTTCCAGTCACTTTGCCATTTAATCCTTAAGTCTTTTATTTCCATTCATCTGTGTTATGCCTCTTCATTTTTATTTCTTCTTTTGAGTTCTTAAACTAGGGAGACTATATGGTATTTACATATATAGATCTGGTTTATTTCACTGATGAGTATACGTTCAAGATACATCCATTTATATATGAAGTCTTCTAGTTTGTCATTCTTTACAGCTGAGTAATATTCCATTGTATAAAAATACCACATCTTTTTCAACCATTCTTCATATGATGGGCATTTTGGTTGTTTCCAGGATTTGGCTATTATGAATTGGGCTGCTATAAACAGAGGTGCACAGATATCACTGTGGTATGATGTTTTCAGTTCTTCTGGGAAAATTCCCAGTAGAGGGATAGCTGGATTGAATGGGATTACCAGCTCTAGTTTTTGTTTGTTTGTTTGTTTTGTATAGGGCCTCACTACTGACTCATAGTGATCCTCCTACTTGTACCTCCCAAGTGCTGGGATTACAGGTGCATGCCACCATGCCCAGATTCCATCACCGGCTCAGCACACTCAAGAGCAGGGCCATCAAGGTTGGTGGGGAGCAGAAAATATTGTTTTCCATAATGGTTGCACCAGTCTGCACTCCCACTAGCAGTTGAGAAGGCTTTCTTTTTCCTCACAGCCTCTCCAATATTTGTTGTTGGTTGATTTCTTTATGATAGCCATCCCTTCTGGGGTGAGATGGTATCTTAAGTGTTGTTTTAATTTGCATTTCATGAATGGCTAATGAAGTGGAACATTGCTTCATGTATTTGTAGGTTTCTTTAAATTTCTTTCTCTGAGACACATGTGTTCATCTCAGATGCCTATTGCTAGATTGGATCTTTGAATTTTGGGATCCTAATGGTTTTTAGTTCTTTGTAGATTCTAGATAGAAGACCTTTGTCTGAATACTCATTAGTTAAAAATCTTTTCAAAATTGTGGGTTGTATTTTCACTCTGTTGGTAATTTACTTTGAGGTACAAAAACATCTTAGCCATAGGAAGTCCAAGTTGTTGATACTTTCAAGTGTTAAATGTGCATTTTGATTTTTGTCCATGAACTCTTTGCCTACCCCAGTGTCTTCAACACTTTTTCTCCCACTTTCTCAGGAGATTTAATGCTTCTCTTTTTAAAAATAAATTTTTATTTACTTACTGTTATTATTATTATTATTATTATTATTATTATTATTATTATTTGTATTATGGCCACCTCAGCCTGCCCTGGGGGGTGGGGCTTGTTCACCATATGGTGGCAGGGATGGAACTGCAGTCCCTGTGTTTGCCTAAACTTTCCTAAGCAGGAGTTTTAGATTGCTAAACCATCTTGCCAGCCCTAATGTTTCTCTTTTAATATTTAGATTTTTAATCCATTTTGACTTTAGTTTAGTGCATGGTGATAGACTTGGGTCAAGTTTTAGTTTTCAGCATGTAGAGAGCTAGTTTCTCCAGCACCATTTGTTAAAGAGGTTGTCTTTCTTGCAGTGAACATGTTTGGTCCATTTGTCAAAAATAAGGTGGCAGGTCTGGGGAGATAGCTCCGTGGCACAAGTGCCTGCCTGGCAAGTGCAAGGTCATGAGTTCAAACCCTGATCCCACAAAAAAAAAAAAAAAAAAAAAAAAAAAAAAGGTGGCTGAGTGTGTTTGTATTTGCTTCTGCATTTTCTAATCTATTCCATTGATCCTCAAGTCTATTTTTATGCCAATACCATGCTGACTTTATCACTGGAGCTTTGTAGTATAATTTTAGGTCAGGAGTTGTAATGCCTCCTGCCTTACCTTTGTTGCCCAGGTTTGCCTTCTGAAGGCAAAAAAGAAATGCCAAAGGGTTATTGGTTGAGTGAGTGAAAGGGGATCTGACCTGGTACTGAAGGACAGAAGAAGCAAGGGCTGGTGATTCACATGCTCAAGCTGAGGCAAAGTACAGGGACATCCATTAGGCAAGAGAACACAGCGGCTGCCTTTGGGTTGCTTCAGTTTTTTCAGAGAACCAAAAAAGCCAAGTCGTAAGCTAAGTATGAGCACTGCATAGAAAGTTGTAGGTGAAAAGAGAGGTGTAAAATGTCACAAAACAGAAAGGAAGTGTGTGCTCTAGGAACAGTGATATTATAGCAGGACAGGAGGTGATGCATGTCTTACAGAACAGAACAGAGTGGACACCCTGATTGTGAACTCTGCTTTCACCAGATTGCAGCTATGTGACCACAGTGAAGTAACCACCCTGATGTCACCATTCCTGCTCTGTAAAACAGAGCTAATAATAACACATTCTTCAGAGAATAGGGAATAATGGTGGACTTTCAAGAAATGACTGGCATCACCTATGAACAACCTTAGTTATAACCATTACCGGTGTGAATTATGACCAAAGTCTTGAGTTTCATTACAAATGGCGGCTGCCTATGTGATTGTAAACAAAGAATCATAATGCCAGAAGATTGTACATAAGTGTAATAAAAGTCGGTCTGAGTCTAGATGCATGTGTTTGCGAATGTAATTTTGATCAGTGCTATATATAACTGCTATAATTATTACTGTCAAAATGGCCCCACAAAAGTTAGAAAAGAAGCTAAGGAAGAAATCAAACATAGAGCAATAATAGAAGAAGAAGAAGAAGAAGAAGAAGAAGAAGAAGAAGAAGAAGAAGAAGAAGAAGAAGAAGAAGAAGAAGAAGAAGAAGAAGAAGAAGGAGAAGGAGAAGGAGAAGGAGAAGGAGAAGGAGAAGGAGAAGGAGAAGGAGAAGGAGAAGGAGAAGGAGAAGGAGAAGGAGAAGGAGAAGGAGAAGGAGAAGGAGAAGGA
>PVJA010014339.1:0-47614 GCA_004027025.1 Myocastor coypus
TCTCTCTCTCTCTCTCTCTCTCTCTCTCTCTCTCTCTCTCTCTCTCTCTCTCTCTCTCTCTTCCCATTCATTTATTTTCCACTTCCTTCAGTGCAATTATTCTACACAACTAAACATGGAAAGGGCCAGAAGAGATTTGTATTTGTAAATCTTTTTTTTTTTTTTCTTTTTATGGTACTAGGGATTGAACTCATGACCTTACACTTTTATTCTGCTAAGCTATCTCTCCAGTCCAAGTTTTGTAAATCTCTCCGCAGCATCCAGGGTGATACCTGATAATATGGTGCTCAATAAACAGTACTGAAAAATATACTGACAGTTCTTCCAAACAAAATTCAGGTGGGTGGACTCTCGTAATTTCCTTAATTACATGAATTCAGGAAAATTTGTTTTTTTCTATATCATTCCCACATGAAAGTCAATAAAAAAGGACGTGGTTATATTAGCTACCGATTGTGCTAACGCAGCAGATCGCTAGTTTCCAAGTCTGGTTACATTGCAGGTTGGTCTTATTTTTGTAGAAAGTTGAAAGTAGGTTGGCCAGTGGCAAGGAGGACCTGACTCAGGTACAGAACAAGTGCAAGGGAGTGAGAGATGCCTGAGCTGATTAAGGGAGAGAACCAACAGGACTTGGGATCCGTTAGACAGGCTAGATAAGACAGAGAGCTACAATGACTCTTGTATTTCTAGCTCAAGTAACTACTTGGAACTACTTTTTATTGAAATGGCAAATGTATTAGGAAGAATGTTTGGGGAACCATGTTGAAACCAAGAGCCTTTGGACAAGACAAAGATGGAGAAGTCAGAGAAGTTGTAGGAAGGCCAAGGCTAAGGATACCACAGAGAACAGGAGAAGCTCAAGTTGTCCACCATATCAAAGACTCTGGAATCAAGAAAAACATGATTATATGGAGTTTGCTTAAAATAGTGTGTTCATTACATCTTTGCCACTGTAACATATAGTGGAGATAATCAACTTATGAAGACAGAAGGTTTACTTGGTCTGTGGTTTTAGAGGTTTAAATTCATGGTCCCTTGGCCCTGTTGTTTAGGGTTTGTAGTGACTCACGGTGGGAACCAGTAGCAAAGCCAAACCGCTCACCTCATGTGTGGGTAGGAGAGTGGGCAGCAGTGGGGCAGGGTCACATGATGTCTCTAAGGCCACACCCCCAAAAACCTAAAACCTCCCACCACACTCCATCTCCTATATTTTTACCGTCTCCCAATACTGCCAAGCTGAAGATCAAGCATTAACACATGGGTTTTGGGGGCATTTTTGACCCCAATCATAGCAAACAGAATCCTGTAATGCTGTACTTTCTCTCCCTGTGTCTACCTCCGATGCAGTCTCCACTTTCATTTATAAAGTCATGGGACTAACTGTAGAGCCAGAATATATCTCCACCAGTCACTAAGTCATTGTCTCCAGCCCTGAGCCTGCTCTTCCATCCTCTGCTTTGATGCTAAGGCTGAGCCCCACAGGCTGCACTTCCATGTTACCAGCTGTGACCTGTTTGATGCTGCTAGCGAGGGACAGTACCAGGGCATGGGAGGAAAAAGCGAATCTCACGTTCTTCCAAGCACAGCTTTTCAGAACCATCTTTTTGTCCCCACCAGTAGCACCACTATGTGTGTGTTCCCACCATAATAGCTGAATGTCATTTGTTTCTCTATCCTTGCAAAAACAGCTTTGTCAGGCCCCCCACCCTGCAATCCCCGAGCCGACTGTCATGAGCAACCTCTCCAAAGCTAGGAGTCCCAAGTTCACACTCAGAAACACCAAGTCCTCCTCTTCCTCCTCCAACACCTCCATCTGCTGCAAAGCAAGGTTTGACTCCCGCCTCTTCCTCTCCTCCCTATGGTGGTAGCTACATCGAGAACTGAAATCACTGAAACCTCGGCATCTCTTCCTTGAGCTTCACGTGATCCACTTAACAACTGTACAACTAATTAATAATTCTTCACATTAAAATTGCTTAGTTCGAATAGCTACTGCTTTGTCCATCTCCCGAAAATCGCTTTTCTCAGAATTTGACTCCAAGGGTCATTTTAGGAAACAAATCCTTCAAGTTATTTTGGGATTAGTTTGGTCATGTCCTTGAAACTGAACACAGGATTGAGCTCCAGGCCAAGGGGAAATGGGAGCTAATTGTTCATGGCATCTTTGCACTGTAATTAATCAAATCATCACCTGGGGCTCATTGCAATAGCCTACTAAAGCAAAGGCCCTGGGGACCCAAGGGACTATTGTTCCTACCACTGAGGGAGCAATATCTACCAAGACGGTGGTGGCAGCGGAGTGTTAGCCAACCCTCGCAACAACCCTAAGGGGCAGTCGGCATGATGGCAGTCTGATCATGACCGTTACCACATTCTCAGTAACCTCTTGCTGCTGAGTGCACCAACTGGTTACGGGGTGGAAATGATTAACATAAGTTTTTAAACAGTCAGCTCTAGCCATGAGCAGGGAACCACAAAGCTTCCCTGACAACGCTAAATGTGTTTGTTGGTATTTATAGCCACAGAATTAGTATTTCAAAACAGCCAGATTCAAACAACTGAGGGTGCAGGCTACAGAATTACATCATGTGTGGCAATGACAACCTCAGCGACTTTGCCACCAGCCAGTTAAGGCATTGATGAGCAAGGTTGGGCCCTGGGAGTTGGAAGGACTCAGCAATCTGAACTCCAGGAGCCTGAGAGCACCAGATTCCTGTCATTCTTAGGCTCTTCTGCAAATAGAATCCAGCTGCCTACCTGTATCTGAAAAGGCAAGGCTTTGCTCTGTGTGCCTATGCTTGCTGAAAACATCTGACTGGAAAACTAAGGAATGGAAGTCAGAGAGACTCTAGCAACCCTCTGGTTGTTTGTATTCAGTTCCAGTAAAACTGAGCACTGCTGATTTGTAAGTTTTAGTTCTCAAACAGAAGGTGAGACTGCTACTTTGTCACTGTTTTCTCTATCCCTCTGAACCAAGCGACAGAAAAGGGAGCTACTCTAAGGACAGGAGCCGAGCATCCCAATGGCAGCAGTAGACTTGGGTTGTTGTAACACAAAGGAAGTAAAAAGAACTATGTGGGTATCTTGGGATCTCTCCGGGGTGCCTCTGATTATAAAAGCTCATGGGAAACTGCAGCAGTATAAGAACTGCGGATGAACTCACTCAAGTTTCAGATCCTTCAGGAATGAACTTGTGTGCCCTCACCAGGTAAAAGACCTTGAGCTGAAAATGAAAACAAGTACAGAATGAGTGTTGGAATAAGGAACATATAAATTTGCTATGGCTTCCTGACTAGAATACAGAGTTAGAAATGGAAGATGTTTTTCTCTTCTTCTGTGCTTTGGAATTTGATGTACATACACACATGTGTGTATGTGTGTATCTATGGTAGCGCTGTTGTGTAGACTAGCCGTTTTCTTCTCTTTCCTACATTATGTTTTATGTAAGCCTTGTTGAAGGTTAACTATACTACTGTAATTAGGTGACTATTTAGGTAAGATTATGACTGAGTTCAAAGGGTTGTTTTTGTGGTCCTCAGATGTAGACCCTAGCTATTAAGCATCATGACTCCTCCTCATTTTAGGGGGTGGGCGATGTCTTACATGCATGAAGGAGAGTTGCATCGCCTTAGGCACAAACAGCGCAAACTGCTGCTGTCATATGAAAGTATTTCTGTGTATCTAAAGCTGCATGTGGACGTGCAGAGGTCAGAAGCACAGACTGGGTTGAGTAGGAAGTCTCTGTCTGCAGCTTTCGAATCTACTGTCGTCGAATCTGCTGCCCATCAAATCTGCTATCTGTCGAATCTGCTGTCTGTTGAATCTGCTCCAAATAAGTGGGGTTGAGGCCTTGTGAGCCATGTATGGGCTCTGCTGCCCAGCACTGTGTCAGGCTCTGCCCAGAAGAGGATCTACAGGGAGATGATGACCATGGAGAAAGAGGAATAAGACTTGCTCCCGCCAGGGCACTCCCTATGGGTTAACTGTCCACTTACTGCCAGCAAGACTTCTTTGTCGCAGTGTGGTGTTTCTTCCTAGAGCGTTCGCTCAGCTCAGCACACAGAACCAGCTTTGTTATGCACCCTTCAGCGACTCCAGCACCAACCATGCCGGCATTTACTCACACATCAGAGTTTCCGTCCTAGAAACCCTCTTCTTCGAGTTGTCAAGTACAATACTTTCTTTTGGTGCTGTGACTTGAACTTAGGGACTTCACAGGCAGGTTCCTCCTCAGCCCTGCCTCCTTCTGAAATTTCCAGATGGTGTCTCATGATGTCTCACTATGCCACTAAATTTCCCAGGTGGCCTCCAAACTGCTATCCTTTCTCAGTGTCCCAGAATACTGAGGTTATAGGCATGTACCACCATACCCAGCTAAGTCCTTAAATTTTTAATAATTCCAACATTGCACCCTCCTGGGAGCTGTGATGACTCTTCTAGCACATCTTGCTGGGACACCTTTACGCTTACTTCTTTCTCTTTCATGTGCTTAGGCATCAACTTTATTCCTAGTTAAAAATTTACTTTACATTCTCCCTATCCTTGTTTTCCTTTTGACTGGACTCTTACACAAAACCTTAAGGCATCTACATGAATTTTTATTAGGAACGACTGGGAAAAATAAAAAATAAAATAGATCAGAAAAGCAAAAATAGGTAAGTAAATAAATAACCGTAATGGGAAAAGTTAGTAAACGTGAAAGAGAGAACATGTGGAGAGGAGGAACTGCGAGTGATAAAGAGAGCTTTCAGCAGATTCTGTACACAGCAGAACAAGGCGCACTCAGTTTCCTACACCTCAAGACATGAAATCCCAGCCTCTGGCCTTTTGCATAGACTACATTTAAACAGCTATACAATTCATTTTGAAAAAAAAATATATATATATACATTTTTTTCTCATTGCAGTGAGAGAGTAAATTGATTATATATGCATCACATGCTTCAGTGCATGATTCCCACTCAATCTAAGATTGTTCAAAGTCACACATTAGACACCCCAAATCAGCCATTGTCCTCTGATGCTGACATTCAATTTTTCTTTAATTTAATGTATGCACAAATAATCATTTTCATATATATATATGTATATATATATATATATATATATATATATGTATGTGTATATATATGCATATATATGTGATATGGCAGAAAATAACAGCCAGGCAGTACTGCGAGAGGCAGATGCCTCCAGAGATGGTAAATATAAACAAATTAGAAGGGAAAGAGCGAGGCAGTCTCTAGCTCATCTTGCAGCCTCAGACTCAGGCTAAACATAGTTAGGAAAAGAGAGTTTGTCTGAAAATCCAAGTGTCTGAGCCTTCACCAACAATAAGACTGCTGAGTTCCTACAAAATGATGAAAATGAGTGATTATTTGTGAATACATTAAATTAAAGAAAAATTGAATGTCAGCATCAGAGGACAATGGCTGATCTGGGGTGTCTAATGTGTGACTTTGAATGATCTTAGATTGAGTGGGAAATCGTGCACTTAAGCACGTGATGCATACATAACCAATTTGCTCTCTCTTTGCGGTGATATTTTAAGAAAACAACAATAACCATAATGTCACTAAATCTCTAACATTGTCCATGAAGCCCAAATTGGGGACCTCCCCATAGGGGAATTTTAAGGCAACTAAGTATGTCAGTTGTTAAGAAGATACTCTGCCTGGGGACACTCACTCGGACGCCCCTCCCATCCCTCTTTCAGACAGCTTTCTTTCTCTTAATAAATCTATCCTGCTCATAAAAGAAAGAACCTACTCTGGTGGTGGGATTATAAGAATGATTGCTATTTATTCTTGATTCTGTTTTGCAGGAAAGACTTTCCAGTATTTTTGTTATAATTAAATATATTTTCAAACAGTAAAAAAGTTGTAAGAAGGGGAGTTCCACTCTTCTGTACATAATTCCTCACACCACACACTCTACAGACTTCTCCCCCAGCAGCACTTCTCTTAGGGTTACTATAGTTACCACCAACAGCAGTCACTAAGTGCCAGCCAGGGGAACACATTCATGGCAGCTTGGCATCGCACTCAGAGAAGCTGGCACTCTTCTCCCATATGAATGCCACAAGGCTGTCAAGGGTGGCACTTAGCAACCCAAGACATGGAGCACTGGGAAGCATTCATGGGCTTTGCCTGCCCCGATTCACACTGAGCCTAGCTAGTGATATGTGCTCAGCCTCTACCTTAGTTAAAAGACTTAGGTTATGGAAAAGAGAGTGCTTCCAAGGTGAAGTAGAAATAGCGCAGGTCTCTAACGAGGAAGCAATCAGAGGAGGAGCTCTAGTAACCTGGTGAACGGGCATTACGGGACCCACCAAGGGGTCTAAGCAAACCCATGTTGTTGGCGTACCACATCTTTCCATCCAGACCATTTACTTGAAAAGCCTAATCTTTAGATACATATTCTTTAATAAATGAAGAACAAGAATTGAGAAATAAAATTTGTGTTAGGTTAGGACTAGTTAGATGACATAAAGTTTATTCTTTTCCCACTACCTAGTCCTTATATTTTGTTTAGCAAAATCGTGAAGAGCACACGAATTTTGAAGCCCCCCCAAGTGCCTGGAATAGGACGTCAGTTCTCTCATTCATGACACATTTCATTTTAAGTAAATTATTTAGTGTGTTTAAGAAATACACTTTCGTTGTATGTCAAATTAAAGTCAGAAAATCTATCTTAGATTCCTGAAATCATTAAATATTAATATTTATAAGGTTGCTGGCGGTATCTAATCCACAGGTGCCTAACAACATGCAAGATCTCTTCCTGTGCACAAAGGGAAGCAAACACATTGCCATCTCCTGAGAGATCTCACAGGAATTCACTCATTTACCTAACTGGTTAAAAGAGAAAGATTCTGGAAATCACCACGTTTGAATGAAGTTGTTTCTTCATGACGTCCTGATGGTAAGACACATGTGTCTTTTCACATAAGTTTCTTTACTTTTTAATGCAATTTAAATCTAGATTATAGAGTAAAATATTAGGGAGCTTGAAATCCACATATGTGTTTCTACAGAGCAGTTAACTTTTACCAGTGTCATCATCCAAGCTGGTTACCACTGAAAAAACAAGTTTTCAAAATTCAAGCACGTGTTTGCATAATAATTACTGTAGAGACGAACTATTGAGCATGATATGCATTTTCTGGGAAGATCATACTTAATAATCAGGTGCTAACCAAGCCATTCCACCACTACTCAATGGATGTCAAAAAATCTCTCATCTGTTTTATTTTTGTGTATTTAGTGGGCAGTCAGCTAATCACTTTGGCCTAGTAAAGCCTTCAGTCTTTCCTGATTCTACACTTCCAATCTGCTTTTAAGACATTACGGCTAGAATTGCCGTGGAGACAGGTAAACAGTGACTCTATGGGAAACTGGAGAAATACACGTTCCACGTGGCAGCCTGCCAGCATGTTTTCTAAAGATCTTCTGTAGGAAAGGGACAATTAAGACATATCAAACATGTTTACAGTATCCACCAAGTGAAATGCCTCTCAGAATAGAACAAATGCCAGGGCACTTTTTGTCCTGAATATTAACGATCAGGATGTCCTGGGCTTTTGCTCACAGCCATTAATAAAGGGATCTTGCTGCAGTGGAAGGCATTGAAAATGAAATTAAGCAAGCGCTTCTCTGGTGTGGGGGTTGACTGAACGTGATTTCCGCTCCTACACAGGGATGCACTGGGGCTCATGAAGGAACAGTTCAACTGGCCCTCTCTTGTCCTTTCACATCTCTAGGTCTGCTTTCTATCATGGTAGGTGGATTTTAACACGTCACAGGACTTCCAGAGAAGAAACCTGGACCTTGCTGGTATCAGACATTTTTCTATCATGAAAAGATAGTGTCACCTCGGCCCTGAATTTACAGAGAATAGAAACCTGAGACACACATTCCCATTGGTCCCACATGACACAGTGGCAGAAGGGCTAGGACCAAGGCTGGCAGTCTCCCCCTACCACCACACATACAAAGGAATCCTTCTCAAATTCAACCTAAATATCTCTTTCCGTGCCAGATTCCAGTGTGACAAATTTCAGCAAAGATTATCATTAGACTAATTTCCTAGGCTAAAACAAATAGTAATTTTCCAAGGAGCCTTTAATTCAATTCAACTTAATGAACGTTGTTGGATGTTAGTATTAGAGGCACAATATACATATTCTGGTTCAGGAAATGATCAGCTTGTTAAACCCATTTCTTATGTCCATGTAAAAGACCAGATTGGTTCTTGTCAATTGAACTGAAAGCTTGTCTGTGGCATGAAAAATGACTAAAGTTGTTCTTACTTCCACTGTGTCCTATAATTGCTCCGTGGCTATGTCCAGATGTCTCCCAAAGCCTTACACAGTCCTATCTAGGGCTTTCTGAGAGGTGTATGGATCTAGAGTGAGGCTGGCATTGATTCATGGTGCAACACTAGGCTCCAGAGCATAGGCTTATGGGATTGAGTGCTTCCTGCTCTTAGGAGCCCAGCTGAGCTGAAAGGGGTAGAAAGACACAAGTAGATCCCTTGTTTGTTTTGTTATCCTCTGCCCCCATGAACCCTTTCTCCTCTGCATGACCACACCTCCCTGCCTTGGGACCACCTGACAAGGACTGAAACCTTTACAAAGTGTAAGTGAAACAAATCTTTTGGCCCTTAACTTGAGGTGTCAGGGATTTTATTGCAACGATGAGAAAAATAAGACAACAGGCTGTCATGTATGACTCTTGCAAGAAGTCATAATAGAGGACACAGCCTTCTCCCACCTGTATATTCTGCTGCAAGGATTCATCAGCCAACAAATGAACAAGGTGGTAACTTCCTAATCCTCCATGGATAAGCTGTGTGTGTGCATAGAATCCAGAGTTGAGACAAAAGGCAGCAAAGAAGAATTGACTAAGTTGTTTAGATGTGACACCCGTGGCCTGTTAATTTAAGGAATGACCTCATTCATGTTTTGTGCTCAGCAGTGATGTACCCATTCTGGCCTTCAGTATGCCTGGAGTCTAGAAAGGATTCCATCTCTTTCCTGAAACTGTTGCCAAGGTGTACTTTTAGGGAGGAGATTGGGGTGAAGGTGATAACGAATGACAGTAGAAATGCACATTTATGCTCTCTGATGGTATCAAAGCTGAACACAGGTAATGAGCTAGAATTGGCAGAGGAGGCAAGAGATATCTCAGAGTTTAAGGCAGAAGGAGAAGAAGGGCAGAATTAGAAGGGCTGCAATGGTGCATGTTCAGTGTGAGCGTCCTCAGAGTTTAGAGGAGTGAGTTTAAAAGTCCAGGACTCTTGGCTTAAGGAGCTGGTGTTTCTGATAGATGGGTCATCGAGGTCATTTCCATAGGAGAATACTGCTGACACTCACCCAGGCCATAACTTCTGGCAGGTCTGTAAAGACGGGGGATAGAGCCTTCCGGAACTCACCTTCACCCAGTGGAACAATCAGCCTTTTGGAGTCTAACAGATTTGGCTTTGCATGTGGTTGTCCTGATGCATGTGAGGTATTCAGTGGTCACTGTCATTTTGATAATGACAAGAACATAGTCCTGGTTTCAAAAAGCATAAATTCTGTAGCTAGCTGGGTTATGGTTTACCAAGGAACCTGTAGAATCTCATCACACTGATAAATTGGGATTTTTGAGAAAACATAGAAGCTAGCAAATATTTGAGAAAAAGCCCTCTTGCTGCCAATTCCGCGGAAAGTATCTCAAGCCTAACAAAACTTACAGTCTTTTACTCCAACTTCTTCTGACCCATCAGAAAATTAGCTTTTCCTTGTTCCCTTCCCTCCTACTCCATTTCTGCACACATATACAAACACATACTTTATATTTTAAAAGTGAGATACATGAGTCTGTCTGCAAGGAAGTATCACTTAATACTCTAAGAAAATATATTTTATATAATTTTCATGAGTCCCCAAGAAATTTCTTGGAATAGAATAATGGTAAAATACCCTCTCCCTCAGCAGACTGGAAATATGCCTATCTCAGGATATGAAAAGGTATTATACATATATAATATAATATATATATATATATATATATATATATATATATATATATATTTTCCTGGTTTCAAATAATATATATATATATATCAGCAAACCAGTACTGTCTAGGGTCCTTCTCTCCTTTCTGTAGGTCTTAAATATAATATTTCTTATTCCCGGTGATTGATGGCTTATCCGCAGATAACCCCCCAAATCTTCATTTGTTCTTTGAATGAAGATGGGGAGGTCATCATTAGAGCTACTTAAACCTTAAGGCTTTCTCTCCAGGGTTCTGATACTCGTAACTTTAAAATTCAGTCACGACAGCCTAGGTTCAGCTTGACAGTGCTCGCCTTTAGCAGCATTGGACCAACATTAGTTTTCTCCCTAAAATGTCAGAAAGATTTTTTTAAAAAGCCTTGCACCTCTGGAAGTGAACAAGCAAAGGTATGTTGTTCCAGATAATCAGCTGTGTTGTCAAGGACTTGCAACTTGTTCCCATCAGAGCATTTGTTCTTGAGCATGACTTAAGCCAAATCTTTGTCATTGTTTTAATGCCATTTATTCAATATAATTACATAATTGTTATATTCTGTACAGAGGCAGTAAAGTAATGGCTATATGAGGGGGGAGAAGAATCAAAGTATGGAAAAACTGAGATCTAAGTGAGTTGAGAGCAACCAAAATACAATGTAATTTTAGAAATTTGTTTTAGCCTCTGCCGTTACATTATAACACTCAAGGAGGTGACAGATATTACGGTCCAGTCAGCCCAAAGGAAAATCAAAGAGGCACTAATGTACCCTGGATATCTTCCTTCATGATCAAATTGTCTGTGCTGCTTTTTGCTTTCTTCTTCTTCTTATTATTTTTTACCATTGCAAGTTAAGATTTGCGCTGTCCTTGAGCCATAGTTCCGAGTCTCTAGCCCTGAACTACTTTTAATGTCATGAGCAATTTCTGTCTGCTTTCCTGTTCTCTCAGGATGGTATTGGACTCTTTAATGTGCTGCTAAAGCCTCAGTGGGTTACTATTCACGGTACTCTTGGCACCACACCATAAGTTTGGAAAGTATATAATTTTGATACCTTTCTTTTTCATGTATGGCTCTTACTGTAACCTGTGCATCTGGGAAGTATGATTGTTAAAAAATGATTTTCCAAAAACCAGACTGTCTCAGTTACTCTTCTCTTATTACTAGGACAAATAGCTGACACCCAAAATGAAGGAAGGAAAGTTCTGTGTGGCTCACTGTTAATGGAGTTTCAGCCCATGCTCCAAGGCAGAGCAGCACATGGCAGAGGGCAGCGGTACTTGACAGCAAAAAACAGAAAAACAGCAAGAGCCGATAAGAGGAGGGGTGGCGGCGGTGGCTACAGTGAGCAGGTCTGTCTCTCTTAAGCTACATTCAGGCTATATGCCCCAGGCTGGGTGGAGTGCTCGCACGCATAATCCCAGCAGTACTAAGGCCCGTAATCTCAGTAGATCATGAGTTAATCTCAAACTCTAGAAGTCCCCGCACCATGAGTGCATTCAGTATCAAGGGCAACTAGACACAAACCATAACACATGCCATGCAAAGACTTCAGATTCTGAACCTCTTCTCCCTCGTCATTTCCCCAAGAATCATTAGTCATATAAGGAAATAAAGTACATTGTATTTTTAATTTTTTTTTTACTTAGTCTAATGAGGAAATAAAATAGCAATGAAACATTTTCAACACAGGTTAGTAGGACAGTTGTAATAATGAATACATTGCATATTGCTGTCTTCATAGAGGTTATTCAGAGGACAGGATGCAGACGTGATATTTCGTCTAAACGCTATTAGTACAAATCTTTTTCTCTCTTTAAAACTAAGAGAAAGTAGCTGTATTTTGTATATACACATATAGTCTAATGGGCTATATTGGGTTATTTTGCTAAATATAAGTACTTCTGGTCATTTCTGAAGCACCCAGTGTTCTCCTTGGCTCTGCAGCAGAGCAAGGCTCTCAGGAGAGTGGGAGGGCAGGGTAGGCTCACCAAAGCTCCTGCTGTGTGGGCTGGAGTGTGGCTTCCGCCTCTGTGAAGGGGTGCAGGGGCAAGCTACAGCCCAAGAAAGATCATGTGAGGAGGAGCGCAGGCTGAAGTTCTGCAAGGCTCTCTCAACGGCGAGTGGGCACAGGCCAGGGCTAACCAAGGCCCCCACAGGCCCTTGTGACAGTCTCCTCAGGGACCTGTTTTCAGGTCCCCAAGGCAGTCTTTCTGGGCAAGGACAGATGTCCAGGCCTCAGCCAAACTCTGGGAGGGTGAGGGGAGTGGGGCAAGGCCTCCAGGTCCCCTCCGAAGTCTTCTTGCTAAGGATGGGTGGCTGGTGCCCAGAGAAGTTCCAGGAGGGTGAAGAGGGTGAGGAAGGCCCACCAGGTCCCTGCGACAGTCTTTCAAAGAGGAGGGGCCTCGCTTTTTCTTACTTTATAACACAGTCCCTTGGGACCTAGAAAAGACAAATCATTCCTTTTCCTGAAATTGAACGACAAAATCAGGTAAAATAGGTTTCTCTGCCAAAATGGTTCTTGGCAGGAAAACCACAGGCCTATGAAGAATCACACAAAGATGCTCACTCAGACAGCCTTAAAACACCTAAGTAATGAAAACATGGGTATTTTCTG
This sequence comes from Myocastor coypus, assembly GCA_004027025.1. NCBI lineage: Eukaryota > Metazoa > Chordata > Mammalia > Rodentia > Myocastoridae > Myocastor > Myocastor coypus. Next base: position 12,655 of record PVJA010014339.1, read on the forward strand.
TTACGTTTTATAAGTTTTAAAGAACAAGAGACATCACATCTACATTTATTCCTGCAGTGAGGTTGGCAATGATTTCTTGCCTGTGGTACAATGATTCTACTTTGAAACCATAATTAATATTCTATGACAACTGCTAAAAAGAGCAAAAGCCAGTGATTCTGAGCCCCAGGGTGTCCAAGCTACAACTAAGCTTTAAATTTTTTATCACTCCTTTTCCCTTTAAGCCATACCATGCTTCCTCTTCTTATACAAATGTACCTTAGAACTGCGAATGCTAAGACACGATTCTCTCTGGGACCAGGCCTGAGGCCAGGTGAGTACAGGTCTGATGGTGTTCTGGGTTTATCTGAGTATAGTCATCTTTGTTGTTCCCACTGCAGCCAGTTGGTGAAAATGATTTTAAATTCTTCGAAGGTTTCCTCGGCCACCAGGAGCTATTGAAACGTGACCTCTGTTCTCGTAGACTGTGAGGAGCCAAGGGTCACAAGCTCAAGAGAGCTAAGATCCTGGGCGCTGTGAGTGGATGCATGCCTGTGCAGTCCAGGAGAAAGAAGCCGTCAGAAACCTTTACAGCCCTTCTTCCCTTGCACATGAGGTGGAATAATTGTCCTGTGCTCTAACAGAGGCCTGTACCAAGTTTCCTTCATGGAAGCCTACCACACAATGTGGTTGCGGACCCGTTGGCGGGTCCTCTTTCTTTTGTGTATCTTTGGGCCCATTGCACGGTTCACCCCAGGCCTTCTTTTGCAGGGTTATCAGAGCAGAGGGACAACTTATTCATCCTCAGTGCCAGTTGCTAGCCCTTTTAAACGCTAATATAGTTACTGCTGCTTCTGAGTGACCAAGCGGCTGGCAGCAGAGATAACACAGAGCACCCAATGTGACAAGGAAAGCTAATGCCCAGCTGGTTGGCTATACTGAGCTCCTTGCACACCATTCCTATAGAGGCTGTAAATTGAGCTCATGGGGACAGATAATCATTCTGCACCTGAGTTTTGTCTTTTTTTTTTTTTTTCTCACAAAACATCAGCAAGCCCCACTACAGAGGGATTCAGAATGCCAAGTGCATAGGCATGTTCTCCTACACAACAGCACTGCTCGCCAAGGGCTCTCATCCCACAGCGAAGGGGCGGAGGGATGGCTCCATGCCAATGCCCACGCTAATGCCCATGCCTACAAGACCCACTGATGCAACATGCTGTACCACTCAGAAATGGCTTGCTTTGCGAGTGCTGAAGCAGCGCTCAGTAATACAAGTGTAGCACCAGGTTGGAGGCTCTGTTCTTTAAGGATAAGGTAATACATCCCTGATATACAATATTTGTTAAGTCAAGACCTCGACACAGAAATGTGTTCCCACTAGGAAGAATATGTAAGTTTGGAAGCCATGATCCAAATGACTCCTTGGGAAACTTTCTGCTTCCTATACTTGAGCCCTATGGGTTCCCATGCTCTGGTTACCATAGAAAGTATAGCCTTGCAAGAAACTCTGCAGGTTCCAGTGAACTACAAGACTGGTGGGTATAGGGCCCTTTGAGCTCCTTGGCTTCAGAGCTCAGCATCTCAGAATAGAAAGCACCATTCTGTCAAAGGTAAACTGGTCAGCAAGAGCACGTGTGGGGGCCCTTACACAGCGGAGGCAGAGAAGAATATGTACGGAACCCAGGACATTCATTGGTGGGTGTGTTGCTTCTAACTTGCCCAACCTCAGCTGAACTTGGACACAAGCCAGTTAGCTGCTGGTATGACTGTCAAGGATTTCGTGTGCTTGGAAAGCTCAAAGTCTAGGCCACACCCTCAGGTAAATTGCCTAACCCTGCTGATTTTCAGGGGAATTTAATGAGCAGGAGATGGAAGCAGCAGTGAGTACCAGATGCAGCCCAAGACCAATTGCAGCAGCGCAGGCCATAGGCTGTTTACGACCCAACTTTTTCTATGACTCCTTTTGGGAACAGTGACACCTCAGAGTGACAAGGACCTGCTCTCCAAGTGTGAACAGAGGTGAGCACACTGGCAGCCGTGGAAACGCCTGGCTCAGTGCTCCCTTCAGTAGACCTCGCTGTGGGGAGCAGAGCTGGTTGGCCAGCTCTACCTGCTACATCTTCACTTCCATTCCTGTTGGGCCACACATCCAGAGGCCTTTCCAAGACACCCTACATCTGCATGCAGGGTTGTCACTATAACTCAGTCATCTCTTCCCGAGCTGAGGCTCCTTTGATGGTGAAGTGGGGCTGGGAATTGCCACTTAACCTAGCTAGAATATTCTCAAAACTGCTTGAGGATCTGAAGACCATTCTGCCCAACCCCTCTTTCCTTCCCTCCTTTCATTAGTGTGACACTCACTCTGCCACAGGGAGACTTGTCTGGGAAACTTTGGCTCTCGTCCAACTCATATTTTCTAGGACTTATGATAGGTTGAATTTTGTTCATCCCTCTGCTCCCCATTGTTTTGAAGCTCTACCTCCCCGATACTTGTGAATGGGACCCTATTTGGAGTTGGGGTCTTTTTAGATTTAATCAAGAGAGCCCACTAGAATGGGCTCTTTGTACGGTATCATCAGTGTCCCTAGAAGAAGAGGGAAATTTGCACAGCACTGAGGGGGGAAGACCATGTGCAGGCAGAGTGACTCTGTCATTATCAAGGAACGCTTGGGCTACCAGAAGGTGGAAGACACAGAGGAGGACTCTTCCCTCGTGGGAACATGGCCAAGCCAACACCATCATTTCAGTTCTCTAGATCCCAGAACTGTATGCTTCTCAAACTAAACTCATTCTGAAGGAGTTTGTGATGGGCATCCTGGGGAACGAATCAATTTCTTTCTTATTTGCTTGCTTTCGTACCTTAGTCTTGCAAAACTGTAATGGATAATCAGCCCTTAGGAAAAAGATAAGCCGTGACTTGGCGACCCATGGATAAAAGGGAAAAAAGAAAGAAGGAGAAAAGGGAAGTGAAAATGGAAAAATGTTGCCCTTCTTGGTGGCAAAGTCCCCTTACCCTGGCAGCGACACCTCACGCACCAGCTCCTCCATGACATCCTCTGTGGTCTTGAAGCCGAGCAAGCCCCGCCCCCTCCCAGCGATCTCCCAGGGCTTCAGAGCGCTGGCGGCACCGACTGCTTAGGGCTGTGTTCTTTCTGCATATATCTAGATGAAACCCACTGAAAACCTGCTAACCACTACATCAAAGTTAATATTAGCACAGCAGAGTCATCGCTGCATTTATTTTCTATCCGAATGCATGATATCCCTGCAGCAAAAGGCAGTGGTTTTCAAATAGATGGAAATGTGGGCTTCTGGGATGATAAATTCTGAGAGCTTGGAGCAAACATCATCTGTTTAAATCATATGTATGATGTGATATGTTGGATGAATTAGAAAATGGAGTGATGAATGTATCAGATGATTAAACTAAAATAGAGGAGGATATGGAAGCAGGTCAGCGGTAGGGCATGTGCGTAGCGTACCGGAGGCTCATGATGACTGCAAAGTTTGGAGAACGTATCGGTACTGTATGAAATTAGTGTTTCTCTCTGATCTAGCAAGTTAAGTCTTGCTTTGATGTGCGGCGTTTCCTACACTGTCCCATCCCCTCAGACCACGTCTTAATTCTCTCAAGCAAGCAGCTGTGAAATGAGCTACAGAGATCGTTCATCCATGCCCGCGAGACACAGGGCAAGCAACCAGCGAATGTGGGCATCTGTGCCGTCAGCACTTCGCTTTGCTTTCCCAAGTGAGCAAACTCATATGCAAGGAAGCAAACCATGGTTGGTGTTCTCTTTGCTAGGGGTCTCATGTGTACCTGGAAGGTGGAGCAGAATGACATAGAATATTTGGGTCCAAAGTAGATTTTTTTTTTTAAAGTTTATGCTTAGAGTACGTAGGAGTCTCTTCCCATTCTCCTGAGTCATAGCATGGCATGGGCTTTCGCATTAGACAAAGGAATTTCAGATCTTATATTCAGACAAGAACATTTTCTCATGATAAAGTCTATCCATGGTATGTAGTAAAGGCATACTTAAATATTCAGCAGGACAGAATTCATTTAATTAGCATAATCTTATCACTAATGCCTTTCCTTTGCTCTTGCAAAATTTATATCGTAAGCATGGTTATATTAAGCATCCTTATAATTTACGGATGAATTATGAATTACCTAAGAAGTTAGCTCGCATTACAAAAAACTTGAACTTTCCGCTGAAGCCAGCAGTGTGTCTCTCCAGATAGAGTGCACAGCTGCTTCCAGGGTAAGCGCTGGCGTCTACAGATCCGTCCACAGGAACCCCACTTACTTCCTCTTCTATGAGCACGAGCTTGACTCAGTGGTTAGCTTTAAATGAACAGAATTTCAATGGCGATAACGACACAAGGCCTTGGGAACTGGACCAGAGAAAGCCCATGGCTTCATATTTGCTCTCTCTTCCTCAAATCCCTCACTTTATGGGAAGCCAGATGCCACACTAGCAGGACAGGGTGACACTGGGACAAAGGGACACTGGGACAGAGCAGAATGCCACACCGGTATGGCATTCGGTGGCTGCCAGCTTCAGCATAAACTGATGTCTTTGCAGCACAGCTCTGGCCCAAGCACGGCTGTAACCCCCAAAGGGCCATGAACCAGGCCGTCCCACTACATCTTTGCCTGTTTCCAGACCTCTAGGCTCCTTGTAAGATGACAAAAACTTCACTTTGGAATAATTTAACAAATATAGATTCTTGGGGTTTGTGGGAGACTCTAGAAACTGAGCACTGAGCTATCTGTACTTCTAGCTCTTTTAAAAAATTCATTTTGAGCCTGGATCTCCCTGTTTCCCAGGCTGGCCTTGAACTTGCAATTTCCCTGTCTCATCCTCCAGAGTAGCTGGGATTATAGTCACATACCACCATGCGCAGCCCTAATATAATGAAGATTTGTGATCATGGGAACTCTCAAATTGTAGCTTTTGTACTGGCTAGACATCTTTAAGGAATAGGATAGCATATGGGATTCCACCATTTTTGAACTCATTAAGCATCCCCTGTTGAGTAATTTTGAAGGATAGCATTTCACAAATAGTTTTGGAAAAAAGGCTGACATGGTGCTTTGAAACTTAAATCACATTGTAGGAAAGCAGATAAGCCTAGGTAGGCAGCAATTTCAAAGCAGCCAATTTTGAGAGATTTGGAAAAACCCAGAAGCCTCTGGCTGAGTAGGATGCAGAAGTCAAAACTGTTCCCAGTCTTTGATCTTTTGTGAATTTCCTATAGTGTGCAGAGGGCCTGGATATACCAAATTGGGAGAAAAGCCCCAGGCCCTGATTGAATAGGTATTTTGCTACCATGAGCTATTTCCAAAATAATTGGCAGGTGTCCTTCCATGTAGTGCTGCTCGTGTTCCACAGCGTGGCTGTAAGAAGGTTTCATGCTACAAATGTGAAGCTTACAGAATTCAGGCTTGGCCTAGGGACTGCATTCACAAGGGAGGAGGAAAGGTATGTGTTCTTTTCCTGCTGCCCCTGGGTCTCGCTTCCTAAAGAATACTGCTGCTGGAATTCACATATGCTCAAAGCCCTTTCAGATTTCTTTGGAGAACACACAGGGGAAAGGCTCAGGGAGCATTTCCGTAGCCAGGCACCGGTGCCCATAGTCCCAGCAATGTGGAAGGCTGAGGCAGAAGAATCATAAGTCTCAGATCAGCCTGAACAATCTAGCTTCTTGGGGAGAACTTGTCTCAAAACAAACAGAGAGAGTGAAGAACTTACGTTCAAGCTCCAGTACTAAAAGGAAGTCCAAACGGTTCTGTGGGTAAAAGGATTCTGAGGTAAGTCTATCTCTCAGTTAGTTACTTATGTCCAAAATCTGGCTCTAACAATCAGCCTCTGGAGAAAAAAAAAAAGCAGATAAAGCTGCTGCTTGCTCCCTGATGCCTTTCCTTGCTCATGGCTTCCCACACACGCAGCTGGTGATGCAAGAATTAGGACTATGGTGGGTCAGGGTGGCTTTCATGCCCAGCAATCTAAACCAATCACAGAAGCTGTCTTTTCACACTTGGATTGAGTCAGGCCATCTCAGAACAAACCACAGGCTACCTGGCTAGCTTCCCTGACTTCATTTTTATTTCTTAGGTTTGGGTACATTTCGGATTTTAACCAAATCTCTACGCACATTCCCTGATTTGTGAGTATGCCGCTGCTTTCTTATTGTGGAGACGAATGCTCAGCATCCATGAGTGTAGGGAGGATGGGTTGCGTCGGTTCGTGGTTTGGAGGTTTCAGTCCATCAACAGGCTCCAAGGCAGAGTAGGGTGGCACAGGAGCAGCGACTCACAGGGCAGTAGGCAGGAAGCAGAGACAGACTGAGGGAGTAAGGAGGGAGACCGACGTTCTAGGCCGCTCCGCCACCAGGCCTCACCTCACATTTAGCTGTGAACTCATCCGTCCATTAATCCACTAGTGAACATCATTTCACCATCACCTAATCACTCCCAAGCCCTAGCTGTGAGAGCATGAGGCTCTGAGGCTTTGGAGGACATCTGGATATATACCTGACATTCTACCTGGGCCCCCAAAAGACTCAGGTGTGTCCCTTTACTCCATAGGTGTTTATTACATCTGTAAGAATTGCCAGAGTGCTAACAGTTTGACCACTGATGAAAAGTCCAACTCGAAAGCCTCCTCTGAGATTCAGGGCAAATAGCTACAATTCCCTGTAAAAATAAAAATTCCACCCTGACAACATGCAGTAGTACAGGTTGAACATGTCCAAGTCAAAAGAGAGAAATCAGGACACAGAAAGGAATGGACCAAAGCAAGATAGAAACCACACTGGACAAACATTAAGTTCTATGTCCCACACCCTGGCCTAGCTGCAGAGAGATCACAGCTCCCAGGGGCTTGGGCTGCTCTGCCTGTGGCCCTGTCCATGGTTGCGGCCTTCGTAAGCTCTCCCTGCAATTTGCTCATGTTATCCGTGTTCCTGGCTTTTCCAGCAACCTAGGAGCCCCACTGCTCTGGAACTTTCTTTCTCACAGCTTTGAACACTGCCCTCTTAGGAGCACACTGCATGGCCTCCCACACCTTATGAAATATGGGTGGAAGCCCCTCTGACCCCCAAGCTCTTGCTTTCTGCATGCACATAAACTCCGCACCTGCAGATGACACCAAATCCTTTCGCGTCCCGGTGAGGAATGCAGAGGCCTTGAGTGCCTCAATAGAAGTGTACAGAGACCCGAGCCCTGGAGAACGAGTGACAACTGCCTAGCCTAATGCCATTCTGGAGCGCGGTGTCCTGGGCCTCTTTGTGCAAAGCAAAATATTTCACTGTTCCTCCCTTCAGTCTGTGAAGGGTAAGAACAGACTCCCCCACGGAAAGGCTTTGTTTCTAGGAAGCCGACTGTCACCTTAGCCAAGGAGAATTTTATCACACTCTATGTGTCCAGAAATGAAGACCCATGTAACTGGCTTAGAGTCTTTCTCTCACCACGGACATGACCTTCTGTTCCAACAGATAATTTCTACGGTTTTCAAGACAGAGCCTAAAGCTGGGATGCAGGTAAATGTGGTATTTAGGGTGTTCACTAAGGAGAAAAGATTAGAGGAATTCACCAGGTGTGTGCCTGGCCTCAGCCTGGCATTGTAAGATGCTCAGCAGTGCTACTTCAGCACAAAGATGGTGTCACCTGAAGGCAAAGATGGCTGTCTTGTGTCATTTGGGGCCAAACTGAAGTGGGTACAGGTCTGTGCACTGTCCAAAGGAGGTGCCTTCTAATCCGCAGTGGGTGCTCTCCAGAAGAAGGGGCAGCTCTGAACTACTGGAGGCATCTAAGAAGGATCACAGTTCAGTGTGGTGCTAGGAGGCGCTACCCAGCTGCGCCTTTGGAAGGTGCATCTCCCTCCTAGCTATTTCTACATCTTTGCTGCCCACTAATGATCCCAATACCCACCCAGTACTTCCCACATGCTTCCCACCAAATCCCTCTCACAGAGCCACCGAGAGATTCCTCTAGTCTCTTGCTATCCATTCATTTCTGTCCCCTAACCACTGACTCCACATTGTGAGAGTGGCAGTGCTAAAAGCAGATCTAAACTCCCCACTCCTATGGTTTTTTATGATAGCTTCGCGCTACCAGATTGAACCTTCTCAGAAAGGTGCTGCATTTTCTTTCCTAAGCAATCTGTATGGTCTCAGCCCTCCATCCTGTGTGCTCCCTTAGGTCCATCAGTGAGAAACTTGGGACAGAAGTCTTAGATGCAGATGGCCTCTCCACACCTAAGCAGGTGTGCACCCAGCTGTAGTCAAGACCCAGGCCTACATGCCTTTATGTGGAGGCCTCCTTCGCCACGCTTTTTGACCCTTTTATTTAGTCCCTTTCCACTTTTCACCCTTCAGGGCCCATGAAAGGCAGAAACCTTGAGTTCAAAACTTGGGTGAGTCAGGTGTCCATATGAGCACCAAAATACATGAGATAAATAACTGAGAAGGAGCAAGGATTTATTTTGGCTCATGGTTCCAGAGGCTCCAGCTCATGGTTACTCAATCTTGGTGCCTTTGGAGTGTGGTGAAGCAGAATACCAAGTCAGGGAGCTGGCAGTGGAGCACAGCTGTTTCCCTCAGGGCAGCCATGAGGCAAAGAGAGAAGTTGGAAGTGCCAATATATCTTTCAGGGCCACTCCTTCAATGACCTCACTTCCTCCCACAGGGCACCACTCCTTAAAGGGACCACCACCTCCCAATAGTACCAGAGGCTGGTGACTGAGCATTCAACATGAGTCTTTCTAATCTAGACCCAAACTCTATAACAGGGCTCCTCAGCAATGAGACTGTTCCTCTCCCCTATTACACAAGTCTTCTGATTCTCAGCCATAGCCATTTCATTGATAAAATGCAAGCAAGTGCATTTCCTTGATTTTTCTAACAAATAAGTTAGGTTGTTAAAGTTTGGCTCTTTGTCCTAATTGATTACTTCAATGACTGGTAGCCTACAACCTTCACCAGATCTTTGTAGTCTTTTTCTTCTGGTTATTTATTCTGTGTGTCCACATGTATTGTATCCTAATTAGTAAATACAGAGTTCTTGGAATGTCCCATAGACTGCATCTAAGACTGTACATGTGCTTGTTCATTTGAACGTCAGAATAATGCTAAGAACTGGAACTCTTGCTGTCTTTGTTTTACACATAGGGAAGTTGAGGCAGACAGATGTTGAGAAACAAAAGAAAAAATGCTGGGAGTATAGTGGGGTTGAAGGCTGACTTCAGGCCAGCTGACCACATGCCTTGTGTTCTTCATCATTTTGCTCCACTCCACTCACCCCACTTGAGTTTGTCCCACACAAGCCACACGTGGTATTTAATTGAGCCTGTGTTTGTCCCCATAGCTTTGAGCAACACATTCTAAATTTTTCAGGATTCTACTCAGACTGGAGTGTGTCTGCCAAGCCTTTTTAAACCCTTGTTGAGAGCTTCTCCTTCTGCAGCTTCCTTGGATCAATCTTGCCACGTCTTTGCCTATGTCTTTGCCATATGTCTTACCTTATGGTATACTAATCTTCATATTTGCCTAACCCATGGCGCGCTACCTCCACTCATTTGACTTAAGACTTCTAATGACTGGCACACTCAAGGCTCTTGGGAAGTGGTGACCTAGTGAGCCACTGATTTGTACCCACAGACAAATCACTGCAGCAATTCATACACCTGCCACAACTGCCTATGTATTCTTCAGTGAATTCTTCAGCTTTCTCAATGTATATGTAAACTCTGCCTTGCTGCTCTCAGCAGACTGAAAATCAGCATGCAGTAGTTAGATGTCTTCACCGTACCTCAATACTGGGTCTTCCCTACCGTGGAACACGTGGTCAGTGGCCAAATTTGAGTCAGAAGATGGAAGGATCATTTAATGATGCTTTTTAAAAAATTTAAAAATATGCAAAGTTCAAGTATCAATTGCTGAAAAATAGTATTTACTCTGTGGGTTAATTTTTAAAATTATACTGCATAAGTGACTAATATTTGCTCCTAAATACAGCTCAAATATGCAAAATAATGAATTTCTTCCCAACCTGCTTATATGCTTAAGCATGAAGAAGCTGAGTTTTATTTGGCCAGGATAATAAATGTGCACTTAGTAATCAAAGATACTCATTCATTAATATTAACAAATATGTTTGGAAATTAACTCCAAATAATTTTTCAAGGTTAAATTATAGTTAAAAAGCTGTGATAGCATCCAATATATGTCAACATTTGAAAGTGAAAATAGTAAAACCTTTCATGATATGACAATAATAGAACCCTTGTTGATAAGTGTAACTGCAAGTCTCTCCACCTAAAGAATTGGCTTTATAAAGGTACACAGTTAGGGGCTTTTGAGTTCACGTAGGAAAGATGTCATTTGTGCACATTGATTAGTGCATCACTAAGAGGCAAATTAGTATTTGTGGAGCTGAGAAAATCTGGGATGCTATGTGCAAGGATAAACTATTATAATAGTTCAATTAAGTTTTTCATCTTAATTTTTTCATGCATTTTAAGCACCTTACTATGTGTATTTGTTTGTATCTGGAAATAAAACAGCAAGCTACAACAAGCTACATTTTAGTAGTACAAGTAATGATTGCACAAAATAGTGATGAATGTCTAATCATAAACTGAATGGAAAGAACAGAATCTTATAGAGAATGCTAGAAAGACTTATCTGTGGTGTCAGGAAAGGCTTATCAGAGAAAATGCTACTTGATATGGGTTCTGAAAGATGTCTCAGAGTTTGTTAGAAGAAAAAGTTGCAGGTAGAGAGTGACCATTCCAGCCAAAGAGAACGTCTATGTAACTTCGACGCAGATGCCAGAAATCCAGTGGAAAGGATTCAGAGAGGAAGAGAATGATAGCAGATGATTTTGAACAGGATTTCCTAAGTTATACCAAAAGCAGAAAACATGCTCTCTGTGATTTTCCCGTTTTTCCAGACTTATTTGGTTGACCAGTATACAGTCCATATTAATCAGATATTTCCTATGTACTGGAAAGAAATGTTTATGCTTCTGTTATTGGCTAGAGTATTCATACATGCCAGTCAAGTCCAAAAAGAAAAGAAAGGAAAACAAAACAAGAGAAAATAAAACAAAAGAAAACAAAAGTATAAACTGAAAAATGACCTTATAGACCACTTGACAGACTCAGGCATTCTTCGTCTCATAATGAAAGACAAATTGTTATTTCAAACTAGAGAGTGACAGGATCCGATTTGTGTATTAGACACAGCACCTCCAATGACAGAAGGAGAGAGTGATATAAAGGTAGTTAGTAGCAAGGAAGAGGAAGATGTTGCTGGGCGTGGTGGCGCACACCTGTAATCCCAGCACTTGGGAGGCTGAGGCAGGAGGATCGGTGCGAGTTCAAGACCAGCCTGGACTACAAAAGTAAGCTCAAGGCCAGCCTGAACTGCATAGTGAGACTCTGTCTCAAAAAGACAAAAAAAAAAAAAAAAAAAAAGAGGAAGATGTTGACCATGTAGATTAAGATAATGACTGTGCACAAATTCAATACTTATTTAGGCTACAAGTCAAAAGAGCTTAGTGATACCTAGGTATGGAGGTGAAAGAGAAAAAAAGCCACTTAAAAAGGATGATCTTAACCAGAGAACTGGTGCTTCATTCTCTGAAATATGAGGCACAAGTGGCCCTGTCCAGGGACAGTGGTTGAGTATCTCCCATAAGTCTAGGTGCCTATAAGAAGTGGAGAGATATCATGAGAGTGAGCTAGATGGATCTGGACCCCAGAGAAAAGCTGCTAAGTATGAATTCCAAGTGAGCAGAATAAAGACTAGCTAGTGAGATATGAGGTCTCATTAGCTAGTGAGAACTACTTTAGAGAGAAACACCCAATCAAAAGGAAAACAAATAGCTACGAATCAAAGCATACACAAAAAAGTGAAAGTAGCTTATGAAGCTCGTAGAACGGATATCATACATGATTTCATGAATATTAATAATAGTAAAGGCTGAGGCTTAGTGAACCAAGAGCATTGAGTTGAGACAGAAGATCGACATCGAAATTTCTGTTCCCCCTGGAAAAACTTCCCATCTTGGTGAGAGGAGATGCTGAGTTAGGGGCAGGTACAATGATGAAATGAGAAATGTAATTCTTTTCAGGTGGGGATGTAAATGACAGAAGCATGTGGAGCTTTGGTGATCGTTCTCTTACAAATTATAGGCAGTATGTTACCCTCAAGAGTCCTGATTGGAAGTAACTGAGTCACTCCATGGTCCCTAGGACTGACACGGGAGCATGTTCAAAGCCGGGAAGTTTCATTTCTTTTTTTTTTTTTTTTTTTTTTGGAAGTTTCATTATTAAAGAACATTCCAGTAAACTCACAAGAAAGCAAAACAAATCATATATTAATTTTAATAGTTATGAGATCCAAATAGAGACATCTTTATACAGCAACAAATTTATACTCACATTTTGATAAGAAATGCAAACCACAAATAAGTTATGATTTTATGAGAACAGCAAAACTGTAAAGAAGTAAGAAAGACACAAATAAAAATTGATCTAGACCTTTAGCTCTCAGGCACAATTAGGGTCTCAAGTCTACACAACATCTACATTTGGTTTGTGATTTTCTGTCTGAAGTTTACCTCAGTCTTTTTGAACTTTAGTCAAGAATCAAAGAATTATATGGATATTTGACATATATAAGATTTGATATCTCTTAACATGTCACATGTGCCATGGAATTTGAGGAAGAAACAAAGACATATGCACTGATTTTCCTTTACCTTTCCTTTGTCTTTTCTTTGTTCTTTTTGAAGATCAAGATACATACTATTTAATTTGATTGTGGCTGCAAAATTTTCTTTTCCCTTTACTGAATGGGTGAAATATTGAAAAAAAAAAAAAAAAGCCCATGGCATAAACTAGGAAAAAAATTATACAGATTTCTGCAAAAAAGGAAGGAAATCTAAGACAGTCATTTTTACCTTTAGTAGTTTGAGATTAGGTAGAGAACATTACTTAGAGTCCACATCCAAGAACACCACCCAAGGTATTTCTATTCTGTCTTGCTTTGTACTTAGGTTTTCTTCAGGGCAAACTAAGTTACTCTTCTAATGGACGATGGAAAAATAAACTCACTAGAAAATTCCAGGGTATGTCAAAATCATTGTCAACATTCTTCCCATAAGAGTAAATAATTAAAGCTTGAGAAATGAAAGCACTGCCGGTTGAGGTAATACATGCCTAAAGAGAACGTTGGGTCCAGTTTTCAGATCTGTATTGAGCATCAAATTGTTTAAAAATGAATCAACACATTTATGTAGGATACTACTAAGATTAATAATTTGTATACTTGAGGTAAAGTCTAGAAGACTGGCTGGCAATTGCCTACTTTAAGCTTCAGTACTAACAGGATGCTTCATTGTTTTTCTAACAAAAAAAAAAAAAAAAAGCAGTTTGTGCTCCGCATTCAGGCTAAATCACTGACAAGACAAGTTCTAACAATGATGAAATATGATATAAAAATATCAATGTGATGGAAACAATCTTTAATTTATATGCTATGTAAAAATGGTATTTTACACATGGATTTCACCACATTTACTCTTGATTAATAGCCTCCGAGGAAAGAATGCTTTATGTGTTATTTGCTCAGGGCAGTATTACTACATCAAAAATATTTGTTGAATATTTTGAATCAAAGATCCACAAAAAATTCAATGTGACAAGTGGCATCCTATAGCTCTATTCAGCTAGAGTCAGATCTAAGTTCTCAGCAGCAAGCAGGACACTCAGAAAATGCTGACTTTAATTACAGTCTTTATTCAGCAATACAATTCACAGTTTATAAATGGTGCATTCCACCATGTGAAATTTCAAGACAGTTACTGAGGACATGGATGTATCTTTCTGTCTAAAAGAGCCTCACTTTCTAAGATTTTGGTTAGATTTGGGGGGGGGGCATTTATAAAACTACCTTCAACAAGTTAACTGAGTATTTACATTAAATTTAAATTTGGGAAAATAAACATCATTAGCTGGTTTTTAAAGATTCTGAGTTTATTTTGTAATGCTCTCCTCTTCTTCAAATATTTCTGCCCCACCTATGAAGAAAAAGTTAAATAACTCTGTTTTGCAATTATATTTCGGGAAATAGCTTTCCTTTTGAAGTTTTAAAATTATGAACATACAGCAGACCTAAGTATGAAAATAAAGAGAAAAGGGTTACAGTATGCTGGGTGCAGTTGCTGATTTTTTCTGAATCTTGGGAACATCTAAAAAATTACAAGATATAACATTAAACTAAAAAGGATTATTAGCCTTTCCTATCTTAAAGAAAAACTCTCAATATTTAAATTGTGCTATAACAGCATTTTCTCTAATGCCAGAAATGAGTTATGCCTGCAATCTGTATTTTTCCATGTGCAAATCACAGTGATTCCAGCTTCGGCTTGTGCTGTCACACCTAGCCATGACCCAGAGTCCTCCTGGAAGGCTGGGACTGTCCCTCCACCCCTCCAAGAGCCTCCCTTTCATTTGGCAAAAGTCACTCAGCAAAAGAAAATCACAGCCTTTCAGACATCGAAAAGCAAAAGAAGCTGGCAGCTTCATGTTTATTATCAAATCCTTGTGGCCTATGGTTTTGACATTTTCTTTTCATGAGAACAAATTGCTACTGTTTTACATCTCCTCTAATAATAGCCATTTTTCTCACTTTTCTTCATATATATATATGCATATGTACATACATATATATATATATACTTTTTCTACTTTAAAAATGTATAATTATTAATAAATGACCAATTCAAAATACTGCCAGGATGAAAGGGACAGTTTTCAGCAGCCAAGTTTACCGGCTGGGGAATAATTATACCATACACATGTACCGATGGCACCTGAGTCAAATAAATACTCCGAGGCGCCACCGTTGCGCCTCTTTTCTCTGCAGTGCCTGTATCACCAGAGTGTCTGAGTGCCGCCTCACTGTCCTTCTAACTTGGCATCGATCCCTTCTTCGGGGGCCATCAATTAGGTCCTCTGACACGCTGTGTCCAGCAAGGGGTGGTGTTCAACACGGTGGGGGAAAGGACCGAGGGAGGTGGCGGGGCAGGGGAGGGAAACCGCACGTTAGCTAGAGAGGTTCTGCTTCTTCATAAGATAAGGCACTGACAGAAAATTTCTTAGGTAAAAGGCTGCATAAGAATATCTTGCCATTTACAAAAAGAAATGTTGTCATCCCGAAATGGTCCGTATCTAGGCTCAGTTAGGTGGACCCTGAAAACTTGGGGACTGACCCTTCCAAGCTACATCACTACCCCAAACGGTTCTAATTCGCTCCGAGGCCTTATGGCATGATGGGAAAAGGGGGAGGAAAACAGTCGGGCACAGAAAGGCATCCGATGTCGCTGTCCTTCCGCTGGTCAAAGGGAGTAGGGTGTCCCTTTAGGCAACCTCAGTAAGAGCGCTGGCTCAGGCTTCCGATTCTCCTCGATGGCAGATGACCGTGATGGGCGTATCTATTGGCTCCTCTTTGGAGCTCATGCACAATGTTTAAACTGCTACCAGCAACAGTCGTAAAGCGCATAGAGAGGTCCTCACCTAGGCTAGGGCTAAGACGCTTCGCTCAGGGGCTACTTAATGTTCTCAATCACTGCGATCTCCTCGCCCGCACAGTGAGGCGTCAAGCCATTCAGATAGATGCTCTCGGTCTTCAGCAAGGGAGGCAGGACGTCCCTCTCGCTGGTCAGGTGGTTCACCGACAGGGTCCGCCTGCACGGGGTCAGCTCCTGGTTGTGGTTCCCTGCCAGCTCTGCGGACAGCTTCCTCTTGATGGAAGTGGCGCGCTGGAACTTGTCGTAAATCTCCACGCTCAGCCGCCTCCGCGTTTCTTTGAACTCAGCCGTGACGTTGGCTGTCCACTCGGCCGCGTGGGCCCTGAATTCTCCCACCTGGAGCACAAAGAAGGGGAGAGAGAAAAAGAGGTCAGTGGGAGGGTGAGTGTCGGGCATGCTTCATCTTGGGCTCCTGGGACGTTAGGGAGAAAATTCGAAACCAGAAAGGGTGTGCGCACTTGCAGTCTCGGCCCTGTGGAAGGCTGAGGCAGGGAATCGCCAGGGTGGGCCCACCTTCATAACTGAGGCAGACCCTGTTCCAAATTTGAAAAGATAACTGAGGAGTAGATTTTTTTTAAAGATGTGGTACTTTTACACAATGGACTATTACTCAATTGTGAAAGAATAAACTCAAGGCGTTTATGTATAAGTGGACGCAACTGGAGACCATCCTCATTAGCAAAATAAATCAGACCTGCGGGTGTAATGAGCAAATAAAATCCGAAAGGCAGAATGGACGCTGTGAAGGGAAAGAAACTGCTCCAGCGGAAGGAATAACTGGGATGAGGGAAAGGAGAACAGAAAGAAGGGAAAAAGAAACGTGTGTGTAGACACGGGAGAGCTTGTGTAGCTGCACTGCTGATTTCTGCTGGTCTGTTGGAAGGAGCAGTTAATGCTCAAATTTTTTCTTTCTGTCCTTTTTAGTTTTTTACAACTTTTGACCAGTCTTGCATATTTGTATCTGATAAGCTAAACTACTCTGAAGACAACCATATGCGACATGACAATCACTGTTGAATGCCTATCATTTTGTTTTGTGAAATTCTGCATCATTTCTATTTTTTTACTGTTTATTCTCTTTAAAAAAACGAAGATAAAACACCTAAAGAAATATAAAAACAATTTTTAAAAAAGTGAGGAATACAATTCAGTATAGCTCAGCACAACAACCGTGGTTCAATCCTCAGGACACCAGGAGAAGACAGACAGAAAAGAAAAAGAATGAAACAGCCTTTGCTGATAGCGGAGTGTGATCGTTAGTGCATTCTGGCGAGTTGGACAGGGCACGATTCTGTGAAAGCTGCTTTATACAGCCGTGACTACCAACGCTAATCATGATTATGAGCTCAAATTATTTCTCAGAGGCACTAGCCGCACTTATGTTTTGTACATGAATCCTGTCTGAGAAACTGCAGAAGCTGTCAAGAGGAAACCTCCGCTGCGTGGAAACCACTTGGAGCATTTTTATGTTTTCTTTGTGTGGCACCAAGAAGTGTCTGGATGTAGAAAAGGCAGTGAGGCAGAGTAGAAACTAGAGAGCAGAGGAAGAGTCTGGTGCAAGAGCCCAGCCACCAGGGAGCTTTGTGACCTCAGGACTGAAGCCTAGGCTCCCGAGCTCGGATGGCGCCGGTCTTGTGCCCAGCCTTCTCCTCGCCTTGAAGATCATCTCTACCTCCGAAGTAGGCAACAAAAAACACTTTGCTTCTGCTCTCTGAGAAAGCAAAGAAATAAGGTGTGGCGGGTCTATTTTGAGGCTTAGGGAATACGGAAGGTGCATAGAAGCTGGAAGGGACTGCCTGTCTGTGCCAGTTGTTTCCAGAGCATGGCCAGACTGGCACCCTGCGCACACATGGGACCCGGTGTGTTGATTAGTGTGGTTCTCCTCTTAGCACTGGGCGGAAACCCTGGCCAAGTCCCAACCGTATCCATGGCAAAGAATCTGCTGCACGATCCTGACTTTCTCAGACATCTTTGAACAGTGTGCCTAGACGTCTGTGTCCTAAAAGAGAAAACAGACCGACCCTCTAAGAAAGCTGACAGTGCCATGCAGAAAGTGATCATAGCGGATATCTCCTTGCACCCCAGCCTCCACCTGGGGACCCAGTGACCTCAGCGCTTGAGATACGGAGGACTCTTCGCTGGCAGGAAAATAAGATCAGCTCTGTTGACTTTATCTTTTTAAGGCTCTTGGGTTTTGTTTTAAATCTTAATATAAAAAATATAGTGCACCCTCACCTACCTGATCTGGGCCTGATGTGCCTTCTGGCTCCTGCCCCAGGTAAAATGACCATGAAAGGCACATTTAGAAGGTACTGGGGGTGGGGGTGGGGGTGGGGAGCCAGGACAGTTAAAAGACCCTCATAAGAGGGGACTCGCCAAAGTGCTCCGGAAAGTGCTGAGAATGGTGGGCTAAGTGTTTGACGTGAGGGGGGCGATTCTGACAAGGATTCCTGGTAGCATGGCTTTTGGCATATTTTTACAAATGTTTAATATGCATTGTATTCTTCTTCAGACTTTGTAGACACAGAAGCAGAATAAGAACTTCAGATATGCTTGGAGCATGGAACAGGACATATCCAATCTTTTGCCTCCATCCATAATCACACAGGTGCACACACACACACACACACACACACACACACATGTTTTTGGTGAGCTACTCTTAATTTCACAAGGCCTTTGTTTCCTGCTGATATTATTCCAACAACAGGCAACTGCTTGTTATCTGGCCTGGCTCTGAATAAAGCGAAGCTTGGAAAATGAGAACCCAGGTGCTGCCAATGATAGCTTATGGGGAGCCGGGGGTGGGGGGGGGGAGCTGCTAATGTACAGCACTCTAGCCAGGACCCAGTTACTGCCCCCAGCAGGCACCCTGTCCACTCCACTTCAATACAGAACCAATCGTGAGATGTTTACCCGCTTTGGGGGACTCTCAGGTTAGGAAGGAAGGCAGCTGACCCTAGCACAACCAGCCTCTGCTTTGTTTGGTTATGGGCTCCTCCTTTTACTTATCTTAATTTTAAAAATTTTGATTGGGATTACATTGAACCTTTACAACAATTTTTGAGAGTATGGCCATTTTTACAATGTTGGTTCCTCCCATCCACCAGCAAGGAGGATCTTTCCATTTTCAGAAACCCTCTTCAATCTCTTTTTGCAGAATACTGTAATTTCCACTATATATGGATTTTACACTTGATCTTAGCCAAAAGGTTGAGAAGCAATACTCTATAGACATTTTACTTCCTTTATTAGATTGATTCTTAAGTATTTAATTATTTTAAACCTTGTTGTGAAAGGTGTGGTTTCCCTAATTTCTCTCTCACTGTGTTTGTTGTTTGTGTACAGAAATGCTATGGATTTTCAGGTTTTGACTTTGTATCCTGCTAGGCTACTGCATGAGGTTCTTAGATCTACAAGTGTTTTGGTGGAGTTTTTTGGGTCTTCTATGTAGAGCATCAGGCTGCATATGAATAATGATAATTTTACTTCTTCCTTTCCAATCATTATTCCTTTTACTGATCTCTATTGTCTAGTTGCCCTGGCTAATGTTTTTAGAATTATATTAAATAAGAGTGGTAGTATACCTCACCAATCTAGAGGAAACACTTCTGAAATACATGTAATCCCTGAAGAGACCTAGAATAGAAAAAACAATCCTAGGTAGCCCCAGCAGAGAAGTTTAATCACGAGGTATAAAAAGTAAAGCTAGATTAGTATGCTGAGCTGTAAAAGGCTTAAATCAACAGTTTCTGACATTATTAGTTCTGCCAATAACCTACTATGATTATAGAATATTGGTCTATGTATACAACTACTTTCTCTTAATTCAGTGAGAAGAAATTTTTGTTCCAATAATGATTAGAAAAATTATCATGTCTGTGTCCTATACTTTGAATAATTACCACAAGGATAATAATGTGCGTTGCATTCATTATTGGGGATGCTACTAATGTGTTTTGAAACTGTCTCATTGTTATTTCTTATTTAAAATAATTTTAAAAATCCTATATCACAATGGTAAGGCAGGAGGCATTACAATTCCTGATTTAAAAACATTTTTGCATGTCAAAAGAAATCACAAACAGAGTTAAAAGAAAACCCATAAATTGAGAAAAAAAATTAGCTGACTATCCTTCAAAGGACATCTATCTAGAACATACAGGCTTCCAAAATTCAAAGATCCAAACAACAAAAAAATGGGCATCTTGGATGAACATACACTTCTCAGATGATGAAGTATAAAGGGAAAATAAATATACAAAATAATGTCCAGCGTCTCTGGTCGTTGGAGAGATGCCAATTAAACAACACTGAGATTTCATCTCAATTCCAAAAGAATGGCTATGATCAAGGAGTCAAGCAACAACAAATGCTGGAGCATTTGTGGGGGTAAAAAAAAAAAATCCTTCTCTACTGTTGGTGGGAGTGCAGACTCGTACAACTACTATGGAAACCAGCATGGAAATTCTTCAAAAACCAGAATTAGAGGACCCATGAAACCTAGCTGTTCCCTTCTGGGTATTCTTCTTGAAGGACTAAAAATATCACAGCACACAGATATATGTGCACTCATGTTTATAGCAGGATAATTTCTCATAGCTAAGTCTTTGAAACAATCCAAATGCCCATCAAACTTGTGGCTTTTACTGGTAAATAGATGCAATTAGAGACTTTACTCATAAGTGAAATAAATCAGACCTACATGTGCAAAAATCGTGTCTCCCTAGTGTAAGAACCTGAAGGAGTAAATAAAATCTGAAAGGTACAATAGATACTGTGAAAGAAACTGCTCAGAGGGAAGGAGCAACTGAGACAAAGGCACGGAGGAAAGAAACAGGGGAAAAGAAGCATTTATGTGTACATGCAAACTGGCTTGGGTGGTAGCACTGCTGCTTTCTACCGCTCTACTGAAAGGAGCAGGTGATGCTTAATTTTTCTCATTTTTAAAATGCTTTATAATTATTTTGACCAGTTTCGCATGCTTATATCTGGTAATCTGAACAACTAACTTGAAGACAGCAATATGCAATACAAAAACCATTGTTGAATTCCTTAAAAGAAATCCAGATGCTCAAACATAAAGAAAAGTTTCATTAATTATAAAAGTCGTAGACTCTTTGCCTATCAAAAGTTCAAATGTTAACCTGTTTTCCAGTTAATTTTCTGGCGTCTCTAGCCAGAAGCTGAGTTATATTCACAGCAGCAGTGTCTAGCATCTGGCTTCTGAGTAAACACACGGTTAAGGAATAAATGTATCACTCAAAGTGCATATACTCCGTAATCATGCACATCATTGGTGACTATTAGCAGTTATGTCACTCAGCTGTCCATTGATTTTCTTTTCTTTTGTATCACTAATGGTACCAGTCTTTGTATCACTAATACTTTTGTCAAAAATAGTCTTACGTTCAACATGTATTGCAAAAGGCTTCTCTCTTCCACTTTCGGCCCACTCTCCGTGTGTTTCCCCTCGTTGTTCAGATGAGACGGTTACACCTAACTGAACCATTCCAAACCGTGAACACCTAGATGGACATTCCCTAGGAACACTATTAGAAATCACACTTCAGTGGATCATCGTGTACCTACATCTTTGCTAATGCATGCTAATTATTACTACCAGGAGCACTGAGTCAAAAGACAGAAATGCCATCCAACTTTTTAGACCCTGACATTTCTGTCTGATTTTCATGGAGGGGCAGAAGAATGTGCTGGAGCTAGACCTACGTATCAGAAACCTAGTCCTACGGCGTCTTCACTGTGTGCCTGTGGCTTTTAACCTTTTCAGTGTCAGTACTTCTGTGAAATGGGAAAAACAATCGAACCACCCCCATAGAGCTGTTATTATAAATAAGCCAATCTTTATAAATGAACAATGCCTAGCATACGGTAAGTGCTACATAGACACAAAAATTTATGTCATGCCATGACATAAACCAGTGATGGTGGTTACAGTCTTTCTGAGGATGAGTGTTATGACTGAGTATCATTTTTCAGATCTAGGGCTCCCAACAGCTCTAATCTTTTTCTGAATACTCAGGTGTAATCTCTGCCTTTGCTCATCAAAGCACCTGTTTATTGATACCTGTACAGAAAGTCAAATGTTTCAGTCATCATTTTATCACAGTTTAAAACTAAAATGGTCATGATAGACTGGACAAAGAAAGAGAGCCTTCCTTAGTGACTGTTTAAACTTTTTCAGGTTGCTCTGACTGTACACAGAAAGAACTCTCCCTACAGCCCAGCGCTTTCGCACATCAGTGACACCTGCTGATTAGGAAGAAATGAAACACAAGGAAGGCTCAGACCTGCTGAAATCTACAAACTTCGTTCACTCCTCATCTTCAGTTGCACTGGCTCTCTGGCAAGGGTAGGGATTTTCGTCCACTTCGGAGGACATTCTTATCCTGGTTGCTACAGGGCTCCTAAGAATGCGGAAGTAGCTCCTGGAAGTGGAGGGAAATCCCACCCGTGTAATCACATTCTACCTGGCCCCAGGCAACCCATGTCACATAGTCCCAGTGTCCGATTCATTAATACAAGCTCAGGAGAATGAACTAGTTCAAGGAGAGAGAAGCAATATGTGTTCTTAAAATATAAAGGACTCTACCGTTAGTAATTACAACAAGGCACGGCAGGGTTTGTTGGTAGCCTGGCTTGCTATGGTGCTTTCGTTGTTTATTAATTCTAAGAATTAACTAGTTCTTTTAGAGGAATGCAAAGCAAGTTCATGCCATACAGAAATCCACTCTACAGCTGAATGCATTTAAATTAAGGGAGCACAGCTTTAAGTTTCTACAGAGGCTTTGAACAATGAGTGGATCCCTAAATATGTGCCCTTGGGCTGCTCGTGTGTCTCAGTACTGTGTGTCATCCTGCCTCGTCCTACTCTGTCCTCTTATTGCTCTCCAAGACTCTGGGCTTAAGGAACTCAAAGTGTGAAAATAAGAATGAAATACATCCACCAATACCAACCCAAGTCGGGCACAAGAAAAATCAGGTGCACCATTATTTTAAAGAGAAAAACAATTTTATACAAATGCCCATCATTGTGTATTCATTAGTAATATGACAGCATCTGATGCCCTAAAGCATATTTAAGAAATAAAGGTACTGTTGTGTTTAAAAAAAAAATAAAAAATAAGTTCCTGGGAATGTTGTATTCCTGTAAGTGAAATTTCTCTAGGCTGAAATGTTATCGTTTCTGTTCTAGTAATTATAGAATGAATATAATGCATTAACATATTCTTGTTTTGCTGAATTTTTATAAAAATCTTCCAGCACATGAAATCCTATATCATCCATCTACTTACTACTGGGAAGTTTCCATCACTTGGAAATGAAGTCATGGACAAGCAAGTGAACAGAAGCAGCTCTTAATGGGCCACGGTGAACGTTCCTGTCGCCCCAGTCCTCCCCTTGGTGCTCAGGAATGCTCAGCATCCAGCTAACTCTCACACATGGTATGACTCATGACATAAAATCAGGGTAATGGAGGCCTACATGCAGGCACCTACCCTATAGATTACTGGC
The DNA here is from genome assembly GCA_004027025.1 of Myocastor coypus. Lineage (NCBI taxonomy): Eukaryota > Metazoa > Chordata > Mammalia > Rodentia > Myocastoridae > Myocastor > Myocastor coypus. The sequence continues at coordinate 35,777 of PVJA010014339.1, forward strand.
ATGTCCGGACATGCCGGTCCCTTAGTTTAGGGACCATTCCTGTCCTTAAGTTGCCTGGACTCCACAGCCCCCCAAGGCCCCATGGCCTGCTCTGTTCCTCCCAGTCAGATTTTGTTCTGTTCTCCAAATCAGCGCGTGTACACTGGTTGCTTTCTTATCACTGGAGTCAATTCTGCTCAAGCAACTTGGCATACGTATTTTCCCTTGCTCTCGTCTTAGCTATGTTTTCATCCCCAGGGCTCCAGTCTCACTTCCTGAATGATCCCCTCCTTCCGACTGTGTCAGCTGCCATGTGTTTGCTGATAACTCTGAGCTCCCTCTTTCCAAGCCGAGTCTCCACTGAATTCTGCACGCATCTGTTCATCAGGCCCATCATTTCAGATGAACTCCCAGGAGTCCCAAATTCAACATTTCCCCAGACGAAACCATCAGACATCTCAAACCTGTTTTCCTTCCAGTCGGTATCTTATTACAGAACCATTCAGCACCACGGGTACTGGTGCCTGTCCCACTTGGCACCTGCTGGCATTCTCTTGTTAAAACTTGTTGCCGTAACTCTTTGGATTTCTTATCTGGACTGAAGACAGTATTGGGGTTATGAGAGCCACCTCTTACTCAACATTCCCAGATTCAAGCCGTTCATAGGAAAGGCCCAGAGGAAAGTGTGTTCACTGGAAACCAAAAGCTTGGCTGGTTTTAGAGACTTCTGACCGTTGTGAGGAAACTGTGATGATCCAAGTCTTCCAGTCCAAGGGAGCTATCTCAGGCCCGCTTCACAGATTCTATAAACCAGGCTTCCATTTTCTCCCCTCTCCTTAACCCATAACCATGCTCCTCTCTCCTACCACTATACACGACAATACATAGCAGGCTTTCTCCAAATCTGAGCTTTACTATCTGTGTGAAACACATTCTTTAAAGTTAAAAGGTTAGCAATTTCACTGTGCAACTATTAACATCTTCCTCAGCCACTAGGAGCATCTCTGTACATCTCACAGCTCTTCAAGGTCACACAATGTCATGACCACAGAGGACCAGTATCCACCTCCCCGACATTGGTCCAAAGTCCGCAGTCCTCAGATTCTTGGTGCTACCCCAAAACAGTGCCATGAAGATGCTTGTCATAGTAGGAACAAAATATAAAAACAAGCCCTTAGCATATTCCAAAAGTTTTGTGAGGACATCTTCCTATATCACATGAGATTGATAGGATGAGGTAATGTGGATGAGACTGCACTCTTCTGGGTGCTTACAACTCATGAATTTTACAGTAAGCTTATATATAGTCATAAGGGTATTTATCACTCCACTGGCTCCCACCAACTGTTCAGTACACTCATTAAGGGTGCACAGCATAGCTCCATTTCTTGGGTTTTGTGTGGGTTTTGTGGTCAGGGAGTTGTTATGTTGGGGGAAGTTGTTTGTTTTGCCAATACTGGGCACTGAACCCAGGGCCTTCACACTAAACTATTCCCTATATAGATATGATTTTTGAGAAATACCTTCACTAACTCAGCTGCATTGGACTCAAAATTCTGGTCCTTCTGCTTGGGTCTCCCAGAGTGCCAAAAGTACAAGCACACCCGACCACTCTTGGTGACATCATGCTCTCTTCCTTCTCCGCACTCCACACTGCAGCACCTTGGACAGGGCTTGGAGGATCAGAACGGCAGAACTGCATGCAGCCTTCTCAGCGGGACCACCAGCTTCATGACAGGAATAGGCACTGTGGCTCCTTCCTCATGAAACTACATAGTGTGGCCATCTGAATGAACTAGACCTCTGCCTACAGAGGTTTAGGCCTGCACCAGTGAGGCGTCTAAGGGTTTTGACTGGCCTGGCCTCTTCCCTACACTCCATGGAGCTCTCCAGTGATGCTGGCATTCACACACATTTTCAGCCAGTGCCTTCAGGGACAGACGGAAGGGAAAGCGACCACGAAATTGATTTTAATAGCATGAAAATGTTCCTGGTCTTGTACAAAAGTTGGTAGTGTACAGAACTTTATTCTGTTCAAGAACTACCATCAAAAGAAAAACTATGTGAGAAAGTAGTCTAGGAAACACACTTCACCGAAGATAATGTCAAGATTAGTATCACAACGGCAAGCACAAGATCCTGAGTGGAGTCCCTAGTACCAAAAAATACAAAAAACAAAAGTGTCACTTATGAAGTCAATGTTAATGAGAAGTCCACCAGTTACAGAAATATTTTCTGCTAATCTGACTGTGTTAAACAAAGAATAGACATGCATTACTAAGCCTTCTATAACTGGCCACAGCCAAAACCACTACAGAATACATATGCAAAGACATTAAATGTGTGCAAAGTGAAAATTGCTAAGTTCAACAATCATTACATAAGATAGACATTATGTACTATAGAAGATAATGGGCTTTGTCTTGAAGTCAGAGGGACTGATTGATTAATTGATCGATCGATTGATTGATTGATGTTCTAGGCATGGAACCCAGGGACTCACACATGCTAGGCAAATGCTCTAACACTGAGCTACATCCTCAACATGCAGAACTGCATGAGTAACCTTCATTTCTTTCCTGCAAGCTCTCCTCTTGTTGAGATTATAACATCTTCTAGGCAAATTAGTATGCAACCTTCAGGGTTCCAAATAAATCCTTGAAGGCAGTGCTCTGTACGTGCGACCTGTTGGCCCAATACAAGCTAAAGGTCTTAAGGGGACAGCTACTGCCCTAGAAGTCTTTTCTAATAAACATCAAAGTAAATACACCTTTCAAATGAGTCATTAATTTTTAATACTATAAATAAAATAAATGTCTAGACACTGGGAGCTTATATTTCTAAATACCTTGTTTACTAAACTAGATTTATTACACTTCAGTGGGTGTGGTGTAATTACTAGTTCTGATTTGCACGGCTACCCAATGGTCCTACTTCTGAAAGCCTCTCTGTCTGCCCATTGGAGTCGTCATTTCTTTGTAAGACAAAAATCTAACATGATTTGAAGAGATTTTTTAGTCTTTGCCATGTGAAACTTTTAACATGACATTTATAAATGCTTGATCTTTATCAACCGCATTTCTGAACTTATTTTCCTCCAAATAAATCTACAAAATGCCAGCTAACATTTCTCTAACAAAGCAAAGCCAACTTTTGAAGAGCACTAACTCCTTATGCCTCCCCCCCCCCCGCCCCCATCTGATCTGTTTCTCAGCCCTGCTTTGCCACAGGAAGGCTTATAATCATACCCTGGTTTTTTGATAAGGAAAGATTGCCCAGAATAAATTTCACTGAAAAATTACTTCCACATATGATAGAAATCTGTCTCCCCACAACCAGATATCCCTGGAAACCTGCAGTTGGTTATTATCTAAGATGCTGAGGCTCCCAAAGCTTCAATAATGTTGTAGACAAGTCCTGCTCTCTATAAAATTCCACAAATAATCACCAAGAGCTTAATCAATGGTTAATCTTTGGAACTGCTACTTTATTATCTACACAGTCTTGGAAAACTCCAGATGTGGAATAAATGTAAGCAAATATTTGTTTACCTCAATCTCTTTCACTTTGACCTTCAGTCTCAAACTTTGTCGTTCTGACCCAGTGCCCAGCCCTCTATACCTGGCACCACTCTGGAGATCCTGATTTTGTGTGCTCCTGTGTGTCGCTCAGCAGGACTCTGCCTATCTGCGAGCCTTGAACCAGATGCCTAGCAGCACTGTCGTTTCTGGTCACAAAGAGTAAAACTATCTAAATTTTCTAATATCCTAACTGGTCCATCTTGAAAAGATGAGAATCCCCATAACATTGCTGCCACTGCTTGTGGCCCACCACTATGGGATGGGAATCTGTGATGTCATTTTGGAACAGCAGCAGCAACCCTGCCAGCACTGCAGGCCAGAGAGCAACATCCATGCCAACCTCGCCCTGCCTCCCAACCCCTTCCATGCCCAACTGTGCCCTGCCTCCCAGCCTGGCTACTTATTTTCCTTACTATCTTTTATTTTAAAGAGACAGAAAACCCCAATAAAACAATACTGAAGTTCAAATCAAGATGACAGGAAATCAACAGTGGCTGTTACATTGCATATTGTTACCATCTTGTTTATAATGAATATATACACAGGACAGCTGAGACAATTGTATTACTAATTTCTGCCAGCTCGCTGAAAGGGACAGCTAGTGCTTATATTGCTTGTATTGTCTGATCAACTCTCCATACCTGTACCTGCTCATTTCAGCCTTGCTTTTTGTACAAAGTCTTTTATTCTCATCTCTTTCTTTTGTCCTATGACTTTCTCCCACTGGATTCCTCCCTGCTGGGCTTTGCCATGAATTATGCCTATTTCCGTCCTCATTGACTGCACTATCTTAAGTGATCCTCAACCATGAGTAACCACAACTCAGGAATCACCTGAGTGGGATCGCCAGGAGATGTAGAACTTCTATCTGAAGCCTTGTGAGGTTCTCCCTAGCAGTGTACTCCTGTACTGGGAACACCTTTAAGCTTTTAGTTGTCTTTCTTTTCTAAAATTAAAGAACCTAGAGCTGGTGAGATAGCTCAGCGGCCTAATGCTTACTTAGGTAAGCACAGGGGCCAGGGTTCTTCCCTGGTACTGCATACCGTGCTGGCCACACCCATGGGTGCACTGAGCCGGCAGTGGAGTCCAGGTGCGGTGGCACATGCCTATAATCCCAGCACTAGGGAGGCAGAACACAGGAGAATCACTAAAAGTCCAAGCTGTGTAGTCAGACCCTGCATAAAAAAAAAAAAAAAAAAAAAAAAAAACTAAAATTAAATTAAATTAAAGAGCTCCTATGTTCAGCTATAAATCCTGCCTTTTATGCAGGAGGACTGACATACAGAAAAATTTCCCTGCAGATGTCTATAAGAGAATCTGAGGAAAAAAATGAACATTTAAGATTTGGTGCTGACAATTGGGTAATTTTTTCCACTATGAACTGAGTGGAAAAGGTCTTCCTCGCCTCTGACTGTCCTTTTTCCAGTCTCTCCCGATAGTGGGGTCTTAATGCGCTTCTCCCAGTGCATGGATGCTTATCTTCCTCAACACTTGGAGGAAAGCTAAATATTAAAAGCAGCTGGCAGAGTTCAAAACATCTTTCTAGTTAAATCTGCAAAAATAATTCAAGACTTATTTTATATTCCGTTTTCAGAGGCTGCCTAGACTATAATTCCCAGCAATTATCTTTTGTCCATTTTCTGAAGTATTGACATTTCATGGTTTCATTGAACTGTACTGTTAAAAAGAACAGCTTTAATTATTCCCTTTAAAAACCAGGTTAAAAGCAAACCTAAAATAATTACTTGAGTGTCACGTTGTCTTGCACTGAACACTATGTGATATTTTTTCCTCTGGTTGTAAGAAAAGTATATGCAATATTCAGTCTCCTTCACCTGAAACACTTTTGTAGCTAGCAATTTCTTAATTTTGTAATGTTACACAATTGAGCTAACTATGTAAAGGTTATATTCAAAAGCATGTAATCCTTTCTCATAAAACCATTTGGACGAAACGATACTGCTAAAATCAATAATATTGCATATAATATCTTTGTTCTAAAAATGATGTCAAGATATGTGTTATGGTTTATGTCTAGTTGTCCCCCCAAAGCCTCATGTACTCATTGGGCGGGGACTTCTAGAATTTGAGACTTGATCCGTGATCCCTGGGATTATGGGTCGAAGTACTTCTAAGATTATGGGTGTAGCCTAAAGCGGAGGCTAAGGCGGAGAGCCTGGATGTAATATAAAGAGAGACAGAGACAGACTCGAGCTCTAGCTGTTGCTGCTGCTTTGCTGCCCTGATTGATTGGCTGCCTCTGCCACCATTTTGTTGCTGTTCCACTGCCATGAATTGGATGCTCTCTGCTCTGCTCCACTCAGCCTTGGGCCAGCCAAATATGGACTGAAACTTCTATGCACTGTGAGCTAAATAAGCCTTTCTTTCCTTCATTCTGAGTGTCGGGTATTTGTCCCAGCAACGAGCAAAAAGTAACTAAGACAATATGATATATATTAACTGTTATGAAGAGAAGGGGGAAAGCCGACCATGTGCTTGCTGTGGAGTGAAGGCAGCTTGATTTGGTCACTGTGTCACTGATCAGCCTTAATTAGGATGCTTCCCAATGCACCCAAGTTGGGTTACTTTAATGACTTATTTTACAAATCCCACCCAACATATACAACATCTACAGGATTGTAAAAATGAGTTCTGAAATTCATAAAATTTTAAAAAATAATTTACGCACTTTTAATAAAAGTGCACATAATGTTACATGCTAAGTTTAGTGACTAGATATTTGTGTAACTGTAAGGACAATGTAGAAAGTCTGTAAACAGTGACAAGGCCACAGCTGGGAGTGGAAAATTTCCACTTATTGAGTTCTTAAAGTGTATGAACATCACTGTATCAAAGTGATAACAGAGTCAAGTAGCAGACTAAGACCTCCTTGGCATTTATCAAAAACAATTCTGTTATTTAATGAAATCAAAACATTTAATGATGCTTCAAAACTTGTTCAAGGAATGACTGACAATTGCTTAAGTCAAAAGTGGGTTTGCTGTTCATGACAGCAATATGAGACCTTTGCTGAAATGCAGTGTGGCCTCTTCTCCCTTCCTGTACAGGCCACACTCAGCACAGTCAGTGGACAGCACTGGGTGGAGATCCATGTGCCAGGTCTGTGAAAGGCCCGGGGATCCCAATTCTGAGGGACAAATTTTCTGTGTTGCCACCATTTTTGGAACATGGTGCTCTGCAGCTTTCTTTTGAGCACAAAGGTTTTCACTTTTGCAATTTGGAAGCCTAAAAAGCTGAGGACTTGCTGCTTCTTGTAATGCCTGCAGGACGTCTTTTGCATTCTCCTGGTCCTTCTCAGAAATCAAGATCTCCTCTGCCATCTCTGTGCAGTTGACAGCTTTACTGGAGCCTGCCTTCTGGCAAAATTCGCAAAGTGTTCAACCATCTGCTTGGCTCCGTGTTTTTCATTCTCAATACAGACCTGGCTCAAAGCCCTGAGAGCAACCATGCTACAGTCTCAACATCCAACTACCTTGAAATTTCTTCTACCAGATTAGTCTGCTGCCCTTAAATTCAGTCTCAGACCAAGCCTCTGGACATGAGCCAAATATGGACAAACTTTCTGCCAAGCCATAACATATACTGTTGGGAGTACAGCAGTCAATGCAGTCCTTCTTCTCAGCATAGGCAGTTTGAGCCTGGATTTTACTGGTTTTCTGATCTTCTGAGCTCTGACCAGAGTTTCCCATCCAGAACACACTAAGTAATTCCAGCTCTACTCTTTCAGGTAACATCTCTTAATCTTTCCAAAGTCTTCCCATGAGACATTGCAAAAGGCCCCTGACCCACAGTCAGATATAGTCACAGCAACAATCCTGTTCCTGTACTAAGTTCTGTCTTCATTAGTCTTCTCCCACTGCTGAGACAAAATACCCAGCACTCAAAGTTAATAGAAGATTTATTTAGCTTGCAGCTTGTGGAGGTTTTAATCCATAATCAGCTGGCTCTAAGGCAGGGTGGCATGGCACAGGGAGCAACAGTTCAAAGTTACAGAAAACAGCAAAGGCAGTAGGATCAAAAACAGGAGAGAGAAAGCCTGCTTTCCTTTCTCATATTGCAAGTAGGCTCCCTGACCTAAGGGTATGTCCTCTGTACACCTGGATGTAGAACTACTGGGTCACTTACACTTCTAAACTTCTCAAGTTGACAGAATGAATCTACCATAAGGAAGGTAGCTCTGCATACCTAAGCGTGTAAACAGCCACTCTCAGGCATATCCTCCAAGCCCCAGGATGTGCAACTGCTGAGTCACTTAGTTAAGCTTCTCAATTTCTCAAGGTGATGCAATGTATCAACTACTACAATGAGAAAGGCACCGTATCCATCAGTACCTACATCTTTGTCTCCAACACCATCATCCTTCAACCACAAAAACAAACTGTGGCTATTTGGAGAAAGAGATGATTCCAGAGCTGGACCAGTAAAAATAAGGGCTTAAACCATTTAATTGCATCACCATTAAGACATCTAATCGCATCACCATGTAAATAAAAAAAAACTCAGAGAATGCTGGGAATATGCCAAGAAGACCTCAGAGACAGAGGGCTTCTCCTGACCAAAGCTCACACATGCTGAGCCTCAAATGAAATAATTATTGTAATAAATCATAACCTGTGCCTAACAGAAGAAATGATGGCAAGCTGACCCCAAAATCCTGTGCACACCATACAGGCCCCAAGACCAGGCATGGTAGGGCATACCTGCAATCGCAATGCTGGAGAGGCTGAGACAGGAAGATCAGTACAGGTCTAAGCTATGTGGCAAGAGAGACCCTGTATTAAAAAAATTTTAAAAAGAAAAGGAGGACAGAGTGCACTGGGAGAAAAGCTGCTGTCACTGGACCCAAATTCTGCAGACAGCTGAAAATTGAACAGAACAGTGATCTTCCTATCTTTGCTTGTGGACTGCCTGATAGTATTTTGAAAATATAGGGCAATTTATTTGCATTTTTTATTTAAAATCTAAAATTATTCTCTTTGTAAGTAGTTGCAAAGGATATAGTAACTACTGATGAATTTAAACACTGACATTTAAACATGAAGAAATGATGGAGAATTTCATAATGAAAATTATTAAATACATATGAATTACACAGGGAAAAAAGGACCTTCACAGTGCTGAGGTCCACCACACTTCATGTGGTCCAGTTCGTATCCTAATTGTTGACATCAGTTGAATCACATGTGTATGGCAAGAAGCAATGTGTTCCTTAGACCTATGTTGAGTTTAAATCTGTCATGCTACTTATATTTTATTGGTACATTAAAGAGAGGTTTCCATAGCTAAATGTCAGTACTAGACATCGAACTGGGGACCTTGCACTTGCCAGGCAGGTGCTTAGACTGCTGAGCTATTCCCCAGTCCACTGTCCCCCTTAATCAAGGAAACAATCTGTGGGCTCATTTCATTACTCTCTGTTTCAAATTTCCTCTTCTTCTGTGTCAGACTTTCAGAAAGAAAGAAAATGTAAATCTTTTAGCACCTTAGAATGTTCCTAGAAGCTTATGTGAACATCTCACTGGTGGCTATAGCTTCATGGTTTGTGGATCTTTTCTTCTTGTGAGAGAGAATGTAATGCCCAGTTTCTGAATCCCTGCCACACCAAGTAAATTCAACGATGACATACATCAGTATAGTCTACATGCTTAGTGGGAAAACATTAAAAGAAAGATATTTTGCAAGTTTCATTCTGTTTCTTCTGAACTGCCAAGAGCATTATGGAAAATCGTAGGTGATTAATAAAATTTTGTCAAGTAAATGTCCAGGATGTCAAGTGAATTTAGCGTGCATAAGAAAGGTGACCAACTTACATGTGCCAAAATAAAGAGGACCCTGTTTACCAAGCCACACTCATAGGTGCTGGACGTGCACTGACCTTCACAATTGCACTTTGACATCAGTGGAGATACATAGTTCCCAGTTTAGAAAAACAAAACATGTGAACATTTAAGGAATGACGTTGAAAGACTAAGTGCTGCATTTAGTAGGCAAAACCGAAGAAGTGCTTCTTTCATTTGGATTTCCCTATCTACCTGAGTTGCCTTATGCAGGCACAGCAGACATTAAGAATTATGGTCTGAGCTGGGGAAATAGCTCAGTGGCCCAAGTGCCTGCCCAGCAAGTGCAAGGATCTGGGTTTGATTCCTAATACCACAAACCATGGCCCTAGGCACCAAGCCAGCCACCAAAAGTGGGCATAGTGGTTCATGTCTGTAATTCCAGTCCTGAGACAGGAGGATCACTATGAATACAAGCTGTGTGGTGAGATCCTGTACCAAACAAACAAACAAACAAACAAATAAATAAATAAAATTTTAAAAATTAAAAAAAGAATTATGACTTCCTATAATAAAAATTAAGTCAAAATTGAAAAAAAATTATGAAGCCTGAATGTCACATTGCTATTACTAATTGTTTAGTGTGAAACCAAAACAGTTTTGCAGTACAAATAAAGTATTTAAAGACAATTTTCCATTTGTCTCCTATCTTTTGTATTTTTGCACATGCTTCCCACTGTCATTCCAGCATAGGAACAGATGTGCTTATCTACATGAATTATAAGTCTCTATGCATGTATACATACAGTACAGGTCCTCACTGAAATTTTTTTTTGTCTTTTTGAGACAGGGTCTCACTATGCAGTTCAAGCTGGCCTTGAGCTCACTTTTGTAGCCTAGGCTGGTCTCGAACTCACACTGATCCTCCTGCCTCAGCCTCCCGAGTGCTGGGATTACAGGCATGAGCCACCACGCCCGAAATATTTTTACTCAGATTCGCTGAAATATTTTTACTCAGAATGGTAAAAATTTTTACTCAGTATTTTTACTCAGAATGGTTCACAATAAAAACCTGGAGACTACTAGAGAAAAGAAATGGATTGGTGAGTGGGGAAGAGAACAGCAGCGTGGATGTCGGGGGCTGCTGCAGTGGATCAGGGTGGTCATGGTGTCCATCAAGGTGAAGGAGTGGAGACAACAGAGGGCGCAGTGTTTGTGGGTGCTCCAGTCTCTGCACACTAGACCTCTAGATACATGTGCTGTGCAGAAGAGGAAACGCACCAGGAAGGCCCGGGCTGCTCTGTGCCCACTGGGCGATGCTCGCTAAGGGCTTGGACAGCAGCACAGGATGTTACGAGGGTGGGATCTCACGGTCCCACATGCACCATTTTCAATGTGAGCTGGAAACTGGTAACCTCCTTACAGCACCGCTGCCATCATCTTGGTGGCATTTCCACGCCTCACCAGCACTTTGGCCTCCCAAAGCTCTCGCTGCAGTGCGCTCAGCACTGTAACCCGGGCTGAAGGCCAATGTTCACTTGTGTGCTCACACATGGTGGAGCTGACCTTCAACTGCACAGTCACCTCCTGAGCTACCACACCTGCACAGGGAGTCCTAGAGACAGGTGGGTCACTACTGGCATGTCACATGGCCTGTCTTGGGTTCCTCTGGTGCTCTAATTGTTTCCTCTCAAATGTCGCTATCTTTAGAGTCTCCCAATGCCCTCTGGATTTCCTCTTGACTCCAGCATGACGGGCACACACGTATCTAATGGCCACTGAGCCCCTCCGTCTGCTACAATTCCAGTTAGATCCTGCTTGCTGAAGCTTGAGACTGGGTCTTGTCTAACTTTTAATCTCTAGACCCATCTCAATGCCTGGATTGTAACAGCTAACCAGCAGAGCTGCAAAACACGGAATCCCTTGTGAAATGATCTGCTTTTACATAAATTCAAATGATCAATCTTAAATTTGTGCTAGTACAGAGCTGAAGCATACCAATACTCAACAATCCAGGACAACCAAAGAACCAAAGGAGATGATTTTAAAATTTGAAGCCATGAAATAGCTTTTATCCATTGTACATATGCCATCTATGTTGGTAATTCTATTTCCAGCAAGGCTGGTTACATATTCTTTTTTTTTTTTTCTATGAAAGTCAAGGGAAAAAAATTAATTCTGCTTCCTGGCTACAGCTCTCTTGGATCCAGTACACTCCAAGAACGGTGCCGGTGTAAATTATAGATGAGCAGCTGGGGAGCCTAAGAGGGTGAGCAGGACCCAGGAGCGCATAACGAAGAAGTGCGAGGAAAACGTGTCCCTGCTTTGTTCTCTGTCACCATTTTACTCTGAAAATAGGCTGTGCTGGTACAACAGCAGCTTTGCCGCAGACAGACACAGCCTCGTGGAATGCCAGGGAATATATTCATGTTGCCTGGCCAGATAAAAGTGAAATTGTTTTTGTACTTTTTGTTTTTCAA
>PVJA010014340.1:0-47564 GCA_004027025.1 Myocastor coypus
TCCTCCTCCTCCTCCTCCTCTTCCTGCTGCTGCTGCTCCCACTGCTCCTCCTCCTTCCTCCTCCGTGCTCTCCTTCCCCCAGGCCTTTCTCTTGTATTCCGAGATAGCAGCTCTTCACCCAAAATGTGCAGGGTTTGGTGCCTTGCCTTCTCACAGCCCAGTCCCCCTCCCTGCTGCTCCGCCCTCCTTGCTGGCTCTGGGACAGAAAAGAACGGCCTTCCTCTAAGGCTGAGCATTAGATTGCAGCCACATTGAAGCAGTGTGTCCTCAGGGCTCACTTCCTCTGTTGAAATAAAGTGACCGGAAGTAGAAAGTGGCAGCCAAAATACTTCTTATAAAGACCAAGATTGCAGTTTGCACAGAGGACAGCAGGCAGTGATGTGTTCTATTTTTCTTTTGTCCATTAAGTGATGGCATCTATTGTCCCAAGGATCCATACCAACATATCGCCCAGAACAGACAGGTGAAGACTAATGGTCTTCAATTTCTTCTTCCTCAAGATACAGAGGTTTCCTCCTGTGCTTTCTTTAATTGCAGCAGGTTTAAACCCTGCCCTTGCAATTGTGCATGAAAATCCCCCACTCTGTGAATATTGCCTCTGTTTGTAGGATGAAACGGAGGTAGCGTGCATGCATAAGTGAGGATTGGCTGAAGTGTAAACGTTCCTGGGTTCCGGTCCCTGGGTCTCATCTGTGACTGCTATGAGGGTGTTGTGTGGCTGTCCCGTCTTCCCCAGATGACCAGCTTGGGTAGAAGGGAGATGGGATCATTTCAGATGTGCTCTCTACCTGCTTTTGACAGAGACAGAAAGTAGCTCTGGTTCAATTTTGTGCCCAGTTCCCTCCATGGCCTCCTTTCCAAAATGTTGATAGCTAGCCTCGTTCTTCAGGTTATGGGTATCTTTGGCTCCCAGCCCATCTTTTGGACTTTTGTACAAATCTCATTGGTTGGAGAATCCTTCCCCTTACCAAATCCACAGTGATTTCTCTCAAATGGCCAGATATCTTCCCCCAATGCTGTACACCCTAATTCAACAAAATATTCTTTGAATAAAAATTTTCATGCAGAAATCATTCATGCCTCCTCCTGAACATTTCCTTTTTCAGCCAAATCACAGTGCCTGCAGTTCATAAGCAGCTCCATATACAAGGTGATTACATGATTTTTACCACTTGCTTAATGGTCTCCAAATACTCTGATTTATTTGTCTTGAACCCTTTCCAAGATCCAGAACTTAGATGAGGCCCAGTTGAGGCTCAAATACAGAGATTGCTGCCACCCTATATAGGAGAATTCTACCTCCTCACATGTACCCTTATGCTTCCTGCTAATCATGTGACCCTGGAGCTCCTCTGAATTCCACAGTGATAAGGCTCTTGAAGCTTTTCACATGAGCTTCTGTTGAGCCAGTCCTCTCCAGTCAGCTTACATTTTTTTTTTTTTAACCAAAGATCTAATATTCATTTCTTAGCTTTATCCTCCCAGTGTCAAACCATTGATCTAACATGGAGCTCTATGAAGATTGACCTTTGGTTCAGTCCCCCAAATGTAGGTACTCTCCCAGAACCTGAGTATATCCTCTATATTTTCATCCTGTTAATAAAAGTAAAGGAAAAATTGAGAAGCTCAATTAAAAAGGCCTGAAACCCGGTGTCAGAGATAGCACATCTTATTCATATCTGTTGCATTCAATACAGTAAAAACCTTTGCTGGATACTGAAGGATTCAACCCTTCCTGACAGAGGCCCATGTCACATAGAAGAACAACTTATTGTTGAGCATAAGGGAGTATTTTATGGTTTTCTTAACTGACATTAGATGAGAGTATTCAATATTGTTTCTCACAGGGTTGTTGCAAGTGAAGAAGTCATAGCTCTTTAACCTACTATATGCATTAGATAACAGGTATCTGCCCTTCCAAGATAATTTCTACTAAAGCATTCTCCTTGACAAGATCCCATATACTTCTTTTTATGGCAGATTCTTAAATAAAAATCCCATCCAAATAACTTAATAATTAAATCCACATCAAAACATTAACTCTGTGATTTCCTGGAATGCTCTAAACACTATGCAAAGAGGTGCTATGTTTTCATTTCTTGGGGGAAATAAAGCCCATCTACAAGTTATTTGCAGAAAGGAGCTTGAATTCCATATTTAAGTTCTGGAGAAGTATGTATGAATATCAAGTCAAAGCAGTAGGGCATGGGCTGCCCAGTCTGAATACAGAAACCCCTTTTGGCAAAGTCATGTGAAAAGTACAAGCATATCTCAAACAGATGCTTTCTCTAGCGCCATGACTCCCTGAGGCTGAGTGCAAGCTGAAAAATGGATTGAATGATAACATGAGAAAAAGCATTACTTATGTGGAATTTCTAATGGGAAAAATGTCCCTGAAAAATTGTAGCAAATCATGTTTGGACTAATCAAAATATGAGATAAATGATGACCATTCTTCTACAACTTTTACTGTATGAGCCCATTCCAATGTTTTGTGTAAGATTCTAGTACAAGGTCCAGCCTCATAGCTCAGTGGACTAAAGTACCTACTTAGGCAGAGCACAGTGGCCGGGTTCAATCCCCAGCATGCCTTGTGGATCTTGCTCGTGGTGCACACTGAGATGGCAGTGGAGACTGGGCGTGGTGGTGTGCACCTGTAAACCCAGATCTTGGGAGGCTGAAAGCAGAAGAATCACTGCAAGTCCAGTCTACATAGTGAGGGCTTTTGGGTTAGCTCATATCCCACTTTGCCACACTTAAGCTTATAAATAAGCAACCTAAGCCGAATAGAGCAACATATTAAGGATTGCTTAAGCTCAGGAGTCTGAGGACAGCTGCACAATGCAGCAAGGCCTTCTCTCAAATGAAAATGAAGACAAAAACAAAACAAGAGAAACTTTACAGAAAGAGCCAGTCTTTTTCTCCTTGAAGCCATGTTCAAATCATAGCACACTCTGCTCAATCATTTTGCAGGAACTACTCTAAATAAATGTTATTTCCCTCATCTGCCTCTGGCACCCACCTTGGTAGGATGGTCATGTGTATTCAATGAGGGAAGTGATATGGCAATTTTAAAGATTTAGCAAGCAAAAAATAAATGGTGATGTAAATGCACAAAATTACAGAAGTGATTTATTGACTGACTGATTGATTGATTGATTGATTGATTGATTGATTGATTTAGTACAGGGTCTCACTATACAGCTCAGACTTGTTGTGATCCTCCTGGTTGCAGCCTCCCCAGTGCTGGGATTGCAGGTGTGAGCCACCACACCCAAACTTGGTCACCCACTCCGCATGCTCCCGGGGGCAGGGCCAGCAAGCATGCAGGACCAGGGCTCAAACCATGGTCCCTGAGCTTGCCAAAGCAGGCACTTAGTCTGCCGAGCTATCTCACCAGCCTCACAGAAGTGTTTTAAATCACAATCCATCCACACGATGGAGCAGTGTTCAGCTCTTTAAGATCATTCTGCCACCTCCCCACTGAGCAGCCTTTCACGTGCACATTTGCAGCTTCTTCCAATGGTGGGGAAAAATAATTTCATAAATTACTTATGCAAATGGTGGAGGAAGTCAAGAACCAAAGCTGTACACAGAATAAGACCTCTGTTCCATGCCAGGTGTAGAGGAAATCACGTGAGATTATCAAATGGGACTGTGGGAGAGTACTGGGCAATGACAATCTTATTGTTGGAGCTCTCGTGTGCTTTTTTAAGGCTCCTGGGTAGGCATGGCTTTTATGAATGTGGGAACCATTACAATCTCCTTAGATGGAGACCTACCTGCCTGGTGGATGCAGGAGTTGGGGCTGGAATTTACCCTGATCTCAGGGAAAATCTTATGCTATCAACTCAGCTCCAGGGTAGCCCCTGGAGCCCTCTGCACCCGCACAAGTTCTCATCCCACTGGGAGCTGCCTAGGTCCTCCACCTTCATCTTTAACATGCTATGCAACCCTTTTTTTATTACTCCTCACATCTGCTTTGTGGGGGTCTCAGCCCCAGCAAAACAATATCCTCATACCGAAGACAGTTGAACACAGAGACTCTTCCCAAATAAGCAGGAGTTAGGGAAATGACAGAAGATAACACACACCCTAGAGCAAGGAAACTTAGGTCTTGCTGAACTGAGAAGATAAAGAGAGGGATCAGTTCCCAGAGCCTGGGAAGAGGAGGAGAGGAATGTGTGACAGGAGTTTCAGCCCTCAGTAGAGAGCTGCAAGCACCCCACAGTGAACCCCCAGGGAAGGACCTAATGGCAACCCGGGGAACTTTGTCCTCCTCCTCCTTGCAGCTGGACGCCAGGGAGCAAGGAACCCTTTGATGTAGTCCACTCAGGGCAACCTCATGGCAAGAAAGCAGAAGAAGCATAGGCAGTTGGCCTAGAGGGCAGAGCAAAGCTCCAGCAAAATAGCACACCATGAGCACAGGGCTCAAGCTCGGGTCCTGTGTGCTACAGGAATCAGACCCTCTCTCCTCTCTGCCCTTTCTTCCCTGAAAGGGTTTGGGGTAAGGCTTCTCCAGGGCGCCCTTCCTTGCTGGCCCCCTCCATGGTTTCAGCAGCTTCCCTGCCTTCTGGCCTGCCCACTTCTACAAAGCAGTCTTACAACCTATGGGTAGGGAGAGAAGGCAGGTAAGCTGGAGGAGACCAGAACGGACCTCCTAGAGACCCTTGATCAGATGTCTCTTTCATGAACCTTTACCAGCCATTCTTCAGCCTGAGGACTTCTCTGCCCTGCTCACCACCACCTTATAAGAATCCCATCCTCTTTGATGCCTTTCATATATCCCTCTAGTGTAATTCTTCCATCATCCTAAGCTCTTTGCATTTCTTCTTTCTTTTTTTTTAAATTTAATATTTTTATTGTTTAAATTTAACAATGGTTATATTACATATTTTATATTACATTATATTACATATTTTATATTACATTATATTACATTTTATATTACATTATATTACATATTATAGATTAATACATATAGGTATATAAGATTGATCAAACAATTAAACATTAAGACTTTTAAATCAACATTACTTTTTTTTCCTTTTCCCCTTTCTTTTTCTTGAAAGTTGACATATTGCATATTGTCCTCACTATCGTTCTACAGAATACAGTGTGTGGGCATGACCCACCTCCCTATTGATGTTGCTTAGAAAAAGAAAAAAAAAAAAAAAAGAATATACTTCTCTTTGGACTAAGAGGAAGCAGATACATACACAGTCAAATGTTCTGCAATTGCAGTGGGCCACCAGTAAAGCTTGTAATGTTGGAGGCTATTGAATCTAACCCTCCTAAAGCTCATCTCACCAGTCTAGCTCTGCGCTTCATGCATTGTAGTTGAGCATTTGCATTTCTTCTTTCTCTAAACCTGAGGATGTTTTAATGCAAAAGCTTAAAAAAAATCAAAATGACAAAGTTTGTAAATAAAATTATATTTAAATCAAGACCAAGATTAAGATGAAGAAATTGAAGCAAAGCTAATTTTTTAAAAAATATATTTACTACAGGGTCTCACTACATAGATCAGACTCATAGCGATCCTCCTGTTTTCAGCCTCCCAAGTGCTGGGATTACAGGTGTGTGCCACCATCCCCAGTCTCAATAGCCGCCTCAGCCTCAGTGTGCCCAAGGAGCGGGGCTGGCACCCTGTGCCAGGGATTGAGCTCCAGTCCCTGTGTCTGCCTAAGCAGGTGCTTCAATCCACTGAACTGTCTGGCCAGCCACTGGATAAGAAACCTGAAGCCAGGGCACACTTGTATAGGTTGAGGTTGTCTGTTTCAGACATTCACACTTGACTCATGATGGGCTTCTTTCACTGGATTCTTAAAAACCTTGTCTTGTAATGCCAGTTATTCTGGTTACTAAGAGTTTTGTCATCTCCTGCATTTCGTATCCAAGGCAAAATGCCTCCTTTGATTCACCTACTTCTGACTCCACTACTTGAGGGGGATTAAAAGAAGATATCATCCTTCTGCATTAAATATGCCCAGGAAGGCGTTCCTGTCAATTTTGAGAATATTTTTTTATTACCCATCCTTCCCTGGACAGTGAGATCCTTCAGGACAGAAAACAGTGTCTCTGCATTCCTAACACCCAGGCTTAGCAGATGAGTTCTAAATATTCTGAATAGAAGTATCTAGAGCAAAACTTGAACGTTTAGTCTATGAGCTGTTAAATCCATGTAGAGCTTTTCTTTTATGAATCAATCCAGTCTTAGAAAGCCAGCTGGGACTGAGGGTATAGCTCAGTGCTAGAGTGCTTGCCTCGCATGCACAACAACCTGAGTTCAATCCCCAGTACCACAACAACACAAATAACAAGGCCATATTTCTATATTATCAGCAGTGCAATAAACATTATAGGCTACAAAATCAAAAATTAAAAGAGAAAAAGAGTCATATAAGATTTAGGGTCAGTGAGATAGCTCAGTGGAGTAAGCATTTGCTTAGATAAGTGCAGGGGCTAGGGTTCGATCCCTGGCACTGCATGCCACACTGGCCTGCCCCTATGCCCACTGAGCCTGTGATGGAGTCCGGCATGGTAGTGCACACCTGTAATCCCAGCACTAGGGAGGCAGAAAACAGGAAGATCACTATGAGTCTGAGCTCTGTAGTGAGACCCTGCACACAAAAATCAAGAACTAAAGATAGCCAGCTGGTAAAGACACAAACCATCATTCAATCTAATCTTTTTATTTTACACATCAGACAACCAAAGCTCATGTCCAGTTGTTCAGGGTTTATCCAGAATAATTAATATTTTCTACTGTCAAGATGCCATAGAAATAATTTTGATAATATCCCAATGGGCAGAAGAGGGTAAAATTCTCCCAGGGGCTCAGAAGCCCTTACACTAATATAATGCTAGTATTTCTCCCAGAAGAAATCTCAGGGTAGGAAAAGGGGGCTCACCATACCAGCATGCCCAGAGGAAACTAAGTGAGAGAATTAGCGACATCCAATCCAATCTCAGCTTCTAGTAGAGGTATTAGTAGAAGGAATTAACATCAAAAGCTGGACTTTTCAATCAAAGCCAGAAACCTGTTTGCCTAAGGTAAAGGTGTGCATGGAAAGTTGACAGAGAAGGGTGCATTACCAGAAGAAAGGCCTGCTTCTTCACAGTGAACTCATTGTGGCCAGCTTACCAAGACCCAACAAACTGACAAGGATCCTTCACCTCTGCACCCAGGAGAGCTTGGCCAAAGGACACCTCGGGTGACACATCTCAGTCACCATTAATCTCAGTATCCCGGAATAGCCCAAAGAACTGGTCCAACCTGTCTACCTTTGCAAAGAAAAAAAAAAAAAAACAGCTTTGGAATGCTTTGTCCAGCTCTGCTTGGTTTACACTGGACCGTATCTCCTTGGGGACTTTTCTGGTGACCTGATCTTCATCCACTTTGACAATCTCCCTGAAGAGATCTGCTAACCTCTAGATTGTCCCAGTGGGTGACACTAATATTAGATCCAATTAGAAGTATTGATTCAAAGCAGGGGAGGGGAGGCTATACACAACGAAGCCATTCCTTCCTCACCCTGTCCCCTGGCAGAAAAGAGATCCAACTGACCTTAAGGAAGAAACCTCCTTTTTGGATGAGTTACCATGGCAACACAAATCCTCTCTCCCTGGGGCACCTGCCCACCCAGTGCCACCTGCCAGCTGGTATCCAGCATGGAGCAGCCGCTCAGTTCCCAGCCACTGGGCTCATTTCATGCACAAAGGTGCCAGCACTGCCAACTGGCTCCCCAATGTGGATACCTGCCCACTGATCCCTGGCCCAGAGACCAGGGACTTTCACAAAGGCCAGCCAACAGCTGGCAGGCAGGCAGGACTCACCAGGTCTTTGTCCTCCTGGGCTGAATTAGAACCTGCCCTGGGAGACAAAGGCTCTGTCTGTAAGCCAAGCACCCCTCCCTCACGGCTGTTTTATGTGTAGCTCTGGGTCCTGCACCGAAGGAGGCCTGCAGCTGAAGGTGCCTTTCCTGGCCTTTGCTTTCTTCTTGCTCGGCACTGCCTCGTTTCATGCTGAGGTAGAAAAGCCACCCCTGCCCCATGTCTCATTTTAGCCCAGGCCAGAATGTTCTCCATAAGTCAGCCCAGGCCGGAGGGCCCAGCGGTGGAGCTGGCGAGCAGAAGCTGCGTCGTGCTTCCTCCCCTGGCTCCACACCAAGGCCTCCAAGGATTTCTTGTCACATGAGGTTAGTGTAGTTTCACATCCTCTAAAGCAAAGCTCTGTCGAAACTCTCTAGTCTCACATGGCTTCGGCTCAAAACAACCGCCCCACTCAGCTGCTTTCTGTTCCAGAGAAGGTCGGAAGGTTTGGGCTCTGTCTTCAGTGTGCGTGACCTTGAGCAATGACTTCAGCAGGACAACTGCAGGGCCCACGCGGCTGTCACTATGGCCCTCTCTGACAACTCTCTCCACTCCTCCTTTATTTAAAAAGTTAAAAACACTTGATTTCACCAGCTACTTTTAAAAGAAGCTGTTAACCTGATCCTCTCTGAAACCTAATAGAA
This sequence comes from Myocastor coypus, assembly GCA_004027025.1. Taxonomy (NCBI): domain Eukaryota; kingdom Metazoa; phylum Chordata; class Mammalia; order Rodentia; family Myocastoridae; genus Myocastor; species Myocastor coypus. The sequence continues at coordinate 8,520 of PVJA010014340.1, forward strand.
AATAGTTATATATATATATATATATATATATATATACATATATGCAATAAGACAGATGAATCGTGCAAATAGTATCGCAGGTGAAAACAAGCTCATACTATATAAACTTATTAATACAAAATTCTAAAACAAGCAAAACTAATCTGCAGTAAACCACAACGTAAGACTAGAGGCTGTCTCTAGAAGTGAGGGAGTAGGTATTACCAGGGAAGGAGAGGGAGAGAAATTGCTGAATTTAAGATTAGATTTTAAGGCCACCAACATGGCGGAGAGCAGCGAGGAGGTGGTGGTGCTGGTGTAGCGGGTAGTGAAGGACATCACCAACGCCTTCAGGTGGAACGTGCACATAGATGAAATTGGCCTGATTCCATGTCCCGAAGCAAGATACACCCGGAGCCCCATTGCACTGGTTGAAAACAAACTCGGTGTGGACAGTTGGTGTGTCAGATTTCTCTTACCATACATACACAACAAACTCCTTTTGTACAGAACGAGAAAGCAGTGGCTGAACAGAGATGAACTGATAGATGTCACATGTACTCTGCTGCTTCTAAACCCAGATTTTACCATGGCCTGGAATGTGAGTGCTGCTCTAGAGTTTGCAAGATAAGGAAAAATCAGCAAAAGAAGTATCTTAGGAAGATACTGTGAACTTACAGTGGAGAGCTTCTGAAGAAAAGAATTGATCCTCTCTGGTACCTTAAATCCAATTAAAGACTTACATCTGGGAACACTGGCCTTGACAAAGTTTCCAGAGTCCGGAAACATGGATTCACAGGCGATGGGTGCTACAACAGCTAACTCAGGAAGCATCCTTGCCTTCCTTTGTAACCAAAGGAAACTTGGGAATGGTTCTGGCAGAGAGGACATAGCGACTAACTAATACAGGAAGAGATGGAGGTCTGGGGTGAAGCAGCAGGGAGATACCCAAGCAACTACAGTGCCTAGTCTCATCGCATCTGGGTCTTACAGCACCTGCCTAAACTGGATGCCAAGATTCTTCTTGATGAACTATCTTCTACTAAACATTGGGCATCCATGCACGTTTCAGACCACAGTGGCTTCCACTACTGCCAGTTTTTGTTAAGGTCTTTGATTAGCCAAACTGTGATAGATGATTCTGTGTTGGAGCAGAACCCTTTGAGAAATGAGGCAGCCCTGGTTCTTCCAAAGGATGAAGAAGCAGCAGCTTCGACAGAGGAACCAAGTATGAATCTCTCCCATCTTCTAGAAAAGGAAGTGAAATTCAGCACTGATCTTATTGATTCCTACCCAGCACATGCAACTCTGTGGTGGCATAGGTGGCATATTTTTTATCTTCAACATTACTTCCGTAGCAGGCTTCCTCACAGCGTGACACAGGTGGCACCTGCAGACAGTCCTGCGGGGACAGTGAGTAACTTGCACCTCATCCCTGGAGGCCCTCCTCTGTCTCAGGCAATGGAAGTGGATGGACTGAACGACTATAGCAAGTAAGGCTATTCCCAGGAAACCAAATGCCTAAAGCAGACCCCAGCTACAGACCCTGTGGGCCTAGAAATGGAACACAGGTTTATCAATCAAGTGTTACCTTGCCGTTCACTTGCCAGAACGTAGAACAAGTCAGGTATGCCAATGCATACAGGAAGTGGCTAGTTACTTTGAATCAGTAAAAGAGCTGGATTAATTCTTCAAAGTTCCCCCTTTTAGTGCAATATTGTTTTCTTGTCTCGTCGATGTAGTTGCATGAACTTTGCTATAAAGCTGGCTGTGTTCCTCTCCTTTAGTGAAAAGTCCTTAAGGAATCTTTTTATGTGTTTTAAGAGCTGGCATTCCTTGGGGGATAAAGTAATTCTATAATTTCTTCTTGCTAAATAGTCTTTTTTCTTTCTTGCTCCTGATCCTTTATATGGGGTGAGGCTTCTCATTTGATTCACAAGTACCTCTGCCCACCTCATTTAACTTGCTACAAAGGCAAATTTTAGATCAAGACCTTATGTTGTGTTTCAGCTAAAGACCATTAACACGAATGCAGAAGGACTTGATCTTATTATTGTCTTGAAACTCAAATGGCTAGCTTAATGTATATGGGGAAAATATATATGAATTCTCTATCTCTAGTGTATTCTGTTAACATTACAAACTAAGATAGCCAAAGTCAAAAGTATTAGAACTTACACCAAAAACTTCCTCCAATGTTATGTAATCCATTGCAGTACTGGAAAAATAACTTTATTGCTATTTTTAATAGATTATTTTATCTCACATTTAGTATATGCCAAAACAATCAAATAAGCCCTTTAAAAATAAGTTTGTTTTTAAATCTCAAGAAAGGAGATTATGTTTTTATAATCTAAATAGGCGTGACTCATGCAGGAGAAAGGCTTTGCTGCAATTCACAGAGCGCTGCTCTCATGACTGGTTAGCCGGTGCAATAATTATAGTAAAAATGTTTATTGTAAAATCTAAGTGGGTATTAAGGGTGTTCGTTGTGCAATTCCATCACTACTTTTGTATATTTGGAAATTGTCCTATGAAATGTTGGGGGGAAATATGTGCGCTTTGTTTTTTTTTTTTTTTTTTTGGTTGTACCAGGGATTGAACTTAGGACCTTGTGCTTGTGAAGCAAGCACTTGTTCCACAGAGCTATCTCCCTGGCCCCCTATGTGTGCTTTGTAATAAAAGTAATAAGTCACAAAGTTCCCATTCGAGCCATTCCCTGTGGTCCTCCACCCCATTCCTCTTTCTTGCTCTGTGACTCTTTCCCATTCAGTGAATCAGTGCAGGTGGGAAGACTCCTGGATGCGGGTGGGTGAGTCAGTGGTCCTGCAGGATGACTAACTGCTTGATCACCGCCTGGTCTGCAGGGCGAGAGGGCGAGTTCCATACACCCAGATCCTGTCCTGAAGCCTCGCCTTCCTCAGCAGAAACATGAGGTTCCCCGGGGAGTAGCCACCCGCCCACACTGTGGGTTGCTATTACCAAACTACAAGTTCCTCCAATCTGTGATTTCCAATATTTATCTGGCTTCTCTATTAGCACGTCCTGGTGAAGGCACTCTAAGCTATTCTCAGATATAAAGGGGGTATGTATATTATCAGGGGAAACATTATCAAATTACCAAAGGAAACATTCCAAGCATGTCTTTTCCTAGACTCCATGATTTGTTAATTTATCATAAATGTAAGTGTCATGAATACATCCCTGAAATATTGACTTTTCATGACCACTTCTTTTTAAGACCCCAAATATATGTTTCATTCTTTTGCAATTCACTTCTCTAAAAACTTTCAGGTCACACGCACGCGCACACACACACACACATACACACACACACACACACACACACACACAGTATATGTGCTTTGGTGGTCTGTGCTGAGAAAAATGAAGACCTAATCCACTAACTTTTTCCAAGAGAGGAAAAAAAAAAAAAAAAAAAAGAAAGAAAGAAAGGAAAGAAGCATTATTAAGGAAAACAAAGCAGAGAGAAATATGTCCTAGGTGTTAAAGTCATGATGAGTCCATCCATTTATCTCACAGACAGATCAGTCACTTCCAGGGGAAGCTTGCATATTTCCCAAGCACCACTCATGAGGAAAGCCTCTGAGAAAAATTTGATGTCTTGGCCCTGAGCCAGGATAAAACCCAAGCTAGTGAGAGAGATACAAATGCGTGTTTATGCAAAATGGAAGAGTAAAATATTTAGACAACTGCTGGCTACAAGAGTGGGAGGGAGTCCAGACACCATGAGCAAGGGAGGAGACATCCAGGTGCTCACAGAGGGACAGCCCTGTTTCTAATTTAGAGGACCAAGAATCTCACAGCCTGGTGCAGCTCTGTTGGGAAGAACAGGTCAGATGTGAGAAACAAAAGGAGAGAGATCTCCCTGGCAAAAACATAGGGCAACAAAAGCAGTGCTTTTGTTCATAAGTCAGAAACACATGGGAAGCACCATTCCACCGTAAAAGGCACCTGTGACTCATAGTTCTTTGAAGAAATTGATTTCAAAATGACTGGCCCTCCATGTGGGGAGAAATTCCCAAACACAATCATATTCTGTGAAAACCAGTCTGCCCTTAAGTCTCAGAACAGACAAGGGAGAGATCAGCAGGATGATTTCCTGAGCCCAGAACTCTGAGGTCACATTAATACCTCTTCATCCCCCGCAGAAGAGTATCCCAGTGAACTGATGATGGCCCCGGAGGGAGAGGAAGGAAATGTAGGTTCTCCTAAATGAGCACAAAAAGCCATCTATGACAATCCAACAGCTAACATTATTCTAAATGGGGAAAAACTGAAGTCTTTACTCTCAAATCTGGTACAAGACAAGGATGTCCTCTATCACCATGCCTATTCAATATAGTTCTGAAATCGTTAGCTACGACCGTTAGACAAGAGAAAAAAAAAAAAAAGGAATAAGAATAAGCAAAGAAGAAATAAAACTATCATTATTTGCAGATGATATGATAATCTACTTGGAAGACCCCAAAAACTCCACCAAGAAGCTACTAGAATTAATACACAAATTCAGTAGCATAGCAGGTTACAAAGTCAACACACAAAAGTCAACAGCATTCCTCTACACAGATAACAAACACTGAAAGAGAAATTAGAGAAACAATACCTTTTAATGAACAGAAAAGGGGATGGTTTCATGTTCTTTAGTGTGCTGCTCAAATTTTACATTAATTTTAAACAAATGTTTAATCCAGTTGCTGATCCTGGATTTCTACAAGCCACTGGGTTTCCACAAAAAGGAAAAGTACAAAACTAGTCCCAAAATCTAAGTGTTTTCACTGTCTGGGTTTCTCAGTGTTAATAGCAGCCCCAGGTATGTAAACCCTAGAGGTGCATATATATCCGTCCACAGCAGTAGGAAGTGAGCAACAGCTTTCATCCCCCTTTTGCTCCAAAAGACTGCACAGGTCCCTGGCCATTTCGGAGCCCCGGTGTCTTCAGAAGTATGAATTATCTCCAGAGTACTGGTGTGAGAAAGAGATAGGACAGTGGAGCAAACCATGCTGCAAAGGACACAAGTCCAGAGCTGCTACTCTGTGGAGCGAGGCACAACGTGATCGACAGTCAGATTGAATCCCACAGTTGATCAGCTGTGCATGTATTTTTTTTTTATTTCGTTAATTCCTCTCAGAGAGTCTCCACGTGTAAAAACTGCTGCTAGAAAGAACTATAGATTGGATGAGCATTGTTATAGAATGCTGTCTCCACCTCAACCCTCCCTCAATGCTTCTTAAAAACTAATATTTAGCCCCTTGTAGGTTTGTATCCATTACCTGGAAGCATGGCCCCTGCTCTGAGAAAGGATAGCGGTGTTTCTATTTCCTCCATTTCTCTTTATCTGTGGTACCTGAGGCGCACAGCTAAGACCAGGATGTGAGCGGGCCTTTGGACAACCAGCTAATTGAACAGCTTCACAGACAGAATATCTCTAGCGACCCTAACGCAAGTACCAAGAATGGGAAAAGAAGTGGAAATGCGACTGAAAAATACTGCTGTTTATACGGCGAATGATCAGAACTGAGTTTAGAGATCGATTTCAGTATTTGCACTTTACCAGTTTCCCAGTGGGCCATTTCCTGTCTTCTCCTAGTCAAGCTTAGCAGCTCGAGCAGACCTCAAGGCTGCAGCTGTGCTCCATCCGCTGTCTCCAGGCAGAGCTGGTGGGCACCAACAGAAAAATGACCACCTTAGTCTGCAAATACATACGGCATGTCCCTCGCTTTCAGGGTGTGTGGCTACAACTTCAGAGATGAAGACAAAGAGGCAATGTCTCCCATCCCATGCAAAACAAGAGTTTTAACTGACTTCTCCAGAGCCCCATATTAGGGACCAAAATCTGAAAGTAAAGCCTATTAAACTTGAGGCGGAGGAATGTCAAAATATGTTTTGGACAAAACTGCATTTTGCAGAAAAATGCAGACCTCAGAAGGATTACCAATATGAAGGAAGTTTCATGTGAGAATCTACAGCTGAAGTCTTTCACAGAGCCACTCCCCCAAAATAAAATGAGAACTGACCTCCTTGATTCTATATTCTATGTCCCTTTGCTTTACTGATGAGGAAACTGAGGCAGAAGAACTGACTCCCTAAGGCCACACAGTCATGCAGTGGGACTAAGTCTCATACGTAGTGGCTCAGCTGAGAAAGATAGAACTTCTGTCCCTTCCTTCCCAGTTTTAATCCTATCAGAGGCATGCACCACCCTGGTGTTGTTTGACATGGGTGGTCATTGGCACGTTCTAGTGTAAATAACTATATTGCTATGACATACTGTAAAGCCACATCTACTTCCAACAGGATTAGCACTCCTTGGAGAAATTCAGCAGCCACCTGCTGTATAACTCAATACCAATGGCTCAGTGCACACTCAGCCAGCTAGCATCTAGGTTATTTTAATTTATTTATTTATTTATTTATTTATTTATTTATTTATTTATGCAGCACTGGGGTTAGAACTCACACTTGGCCTACATAAACAATATGATGACAAGGACGGTGGTGGCTTGGACCAGAAGCACCAAAAATAGTGACATTCTTGGAGGTAGAAATGACAGGGCATCTTCGTGGATTGGATGTGGTTCATAAGGAAAATAAAGGAATCAAAGATAACTTCGAGGTTTTACATATTGTGTGGAATCACCACATCATTGCTAGGGTGGCGGAGGCTATGGGGATCGTGTGGGTTGCAGCGGAAGGTGCTATAAATCAGGAGTTCAGTCCAAATGTGCCAGGTTGGAGGTGCCTATTGGCTATCTACTAACAAGATTGACTTCTATAATTAATGGACATATCCTATTAGCAGTGTCACTCAAGAACGCAGTTCAATATGCAATGGAGATTTCTTTGCAGCCTGGAAATGTAATTGCTGGTGACATTAGCATATAGAGTGATGAGATCACCTACCAAGGGTAGATTTTAAAAAAGAAAAGAAGGGCCCAAATGTACTCCAATGTTGGAAATCACCAAAGCAAGATGGTAAAGGGAGGAACCTAGTAGGAGACAGAGCCTGGTGGCCAATACTCCCACTTGGCTGTGGGCAAGGCTGGTGATTTTTTTTTTCTGTTTGTTTTATGTGTCTGGTACAGGTGTCACTATGCAGATCAGACTCATAGTAATCATCTTGTCTTCAGCCTCTCCAGTGCTTGGATTGCGGGCATGCACCACCACGCCCAGACCCTGGCGGCTCAGTACACCTTGGAGTGGGGCCGGTAAGGCATGTGGTGCCAGGGATCTGCAGTCCCTGTGCTTGCCTATGCAGGCACTTCAGTCCTCTGAGCTATCTCACTGGCCCCAATGCTCATGATTCTGAAGGCAGGAAAACCTAGAAGAGATAAAGTGAAATAGAATCCCCTGGGTCTCCCGCTAGCATATTTATTGCCTCTTCTTCATACAGTAAATGACAACAACAGTACAAGTACACCTTGAGGCCACAATTATTTTTGGAAGAAAAATATCAAAAGTTCAAAACAAGATAATAAGAGAATAACAATGATTAGTACATTGTGTGCTATTATATTTAAATTGGGTCCTCAAAATACAAGATGTAAGTATTTGGGTCAGGGAGATAGCTCAGCAGCAGCACAAGTGCCTGACTGACAAGTACCAGGTTCTAAATTCAATCTCTGCTACCAAAATAAGAAAGATGTGGGGCTGGGGAGATAGCTCAGTAAAAAGCACTTGCCTGGCAAACACAAGGACCTGAGTTCAATCCCCAGTCCCCCCACCCCCCAAAAAAAGATGTAAGCATTTCATTGTCCAGATAATATTAGCATAAATCTTTCTTTTCAAATAAATAAGAAAAAATAGTACATATATTCTGGGGTCACAAGCATGCACCACCATACCCAGTCTCAATTGCAGTCTCAGTGAGCCCCAGGGGTATGGCAGCCGGCTGGGAATTGAACCCCGGCCACTGCCCCCCTGTCTAAGCAGTTGATTTCTTGATAAGAGGTACTCTTTCCAGGGTGAGCTGGAACTCAGTGTGGTTTTCATTTGTGTCTCTCAAATGACTAATGATGTTGAATGTTTTTATACATTTATTTGCATTTCTTCATCTAAGAAATGTGTACTCATTTCAGATGCCCATTTTCGGAATGGGTCTTTAAGTTTGAGAGTTCTGATTTTTTTTGAGTTCTCAATAGTAATTCTTTGTCTGAGGAAGAGCCGGCAAACATTTCTTCCCACACTATGGTTTGCGTCCTCACTCCACTGTGGTTGCTCTTGCTGTGCAGAAGCCTTTTAATAAGATGAGATTCTAGTTGTTGGCTCACTATGACAGTTGCTGTGTGATCAGGGTTTTACTCATAAAGTCATTGGCTATAGTAACGTCATCAAGAGTTTTACCTGTTCTATCTTTCAGCAGACATAATATTTCTGCTTGAATTGTTAGATCTTTGATCCATTTTAAATTTAGTTTAGTGTATGGTGAATGATATAGGTCCAGTTTTAACCTTTGGCACGTGTGGAACCAATTATTTCAGCACCATTTACTAAGTAGGCTGCAAATAAATAGGCAGTCTTTCCTCCAGTAAATGTTTTCAGCACCTTTTTCAAAGATAAGGGAGCTGAGTATGTTTGTAGTTGTTTCTGCAACTTCCAATGTGTTCCATAGATCTTCAGGTCAGTTTTTTGGCTTTGTTTTTTGTCTTGTTGTTGTTGTTTTGTTTTGTTTTGTACTTTTTAAGGAAGGGTCCACAGGGTTTTCAGGGTCTCACTACTAGATGGAATTCTTAGTGATCCATCTGTGTATAGCCGCCCAGGACTTGGAATTGCAGGCTCGCACTACCACACCCAGTCTCAATTTCTGTCTTAGCATGCTCTGGGGATCGAAGTCCTGACCCCTGCATCTGCTTGCAGGTGCCTTAATCTTCTAAGCTATTTGGTCAGCCCTGGGTCAGTTTTTTATTTTATTTTTATTTTTTGTTTTTGCCAGTGCCAAAGTTTTAATCACAGTAGCTTTATAGCATAATTTCAAGTTGGGGATTGCAATGGCTCCTGCCTTACCATTGTTGCCCAGAATTGCCTCTGCTATTTTAGGTGTCTTCTCAACCCAAATAAATTTTAGGATTTTTTTTTCTCTAATTCTTTGAGACATGCTACTGAAATTTTTTACTGGAATTGCATTAAATCTATGAAACAGTTTTGGAATTATGATTATTTTTGCAATATTGATTTTTCCTTCCCAAAAGCAAGGGCTATGTTTTTATTTTCTGATACTTTCTTCAATCTCCTTTTTCAGAGTAAGGCAATTTTCAGTGTTTATTTCCTTCCTTATATTGATTCTAGGTATTTTTTTGGGGGGGGAATGCTATGATGAAAGATGTTATTTCTCTAATTTCAGTCTCAGTAAATTTGTTACTGGTATACAGTAAAGCTATTAATTTTTTAATATTAACTTTCTACCCAGCTATGGTACTGAATTTGTTTCCTGAATCTAGCAGTTTTTAGTGGATCTTTTGGGATCTTCTATATAAAGTAACACCTGCAAATAATGATAATTTAACTTCTTTTCCTATTGTTACTTCTTTTATTTCATTCCCTTGTATAATGACTCTGGTTAAAGTTTCCAGGACTAGGTTGAATAAGAATGGAGACAGTGCACATTCTTGCCTTGCTCCTGATTTTAAAGAGAAAGCTTTTGCTATTTGTCCTTTTAGTATGTTGGCTGTTGGTTTGTTATAGGTGGCTTTAATCAGATTGAGATAATAAATAGACCACCTATTCCAATTTTCTGCCAAGTTTTTAAACATATTTGAGGGCTAGACTTTGTCAAAGAACTTTTGCTGCATCTATTAAGATAATTATATGATTTTTGTCCTGGGGTCTGTTGATGTGGTATGTTATGTTTATTGATTTATGATTGTTGAACCATACCTTGTAGTCCTAGGATGAATTCTTCATAGTCTTCTTGATGATTTGCTACATTCTGTTTGCCAATATTTTACTGAGGATTTTTGCATCTGTACTTCATTAGAGCAACTGGCCTGTAGTTCTCTTTCTTAGTTGGGTCCTTCTACCGTTTTGATATCAGGTAATACTATCTCTCAGGAATGATTTTGGGAGTAAAGTTTCCCTTTCAATTTCACTAAAAAGTTTGAAAAGTAGTGGTTCTAGGTCATATTTAAATTTCTTATACAGTTCAGCAATTAACGCAAATCAATTCTTCGAGTATTTTTTTCACTGGTAAGTTTTAATTTCATCTTTGATTTCATTGATGTTAGCTTATTTAGAATTTATTGATTTATGTTTATAATTCATAGGTATCTAGGAATCTGTACATTTCTTCTGTATTTTCTCTTCTTTTTTTCATATTTCCCATCTGGTTAGAATAAGTTTTTGAACTAGGCATAGAGACCTACAGCGTTTCTGCAGGGTCCATCGTAATTTCAAGTTTGTCATGCCTAATTGTATGGATTTGAGTCTTTACTTTCTTTGCTAAGTTTGCATAAGGTTTTCTAAATTTTATTTAATCTTTCAAAGAATCAACTCTTTGTTTCATTGATTCTTTGTACTGTCTTCTTAGTCTCCAGTGGGTTAATTTCTGATCTGACCTTTATAATTCCCTTCCTTGTACAAGCTTTTGTCTTAGCCTGTTCTTCCTTTTGTAGAAATTTGAGGCTCACCATTAAATCGGTTATTTGCACTTACACTGTTTTCCTGATATGGATATTCACTGCCATGAAATTTCCTCTTAGGAATGTTTTCATTCTATCATAATTTTTGGTATGATATGTTGTCATTAGTACTTAATTGTAGAAACTGTATGATTTCTTCTTTAACTTTATCTATGATCAATTGATTATTCAGGGAGTAGTTATTTAATTTCCATGTGTTTATGAAGTTCTTGTGGTTTCTTTTGCCATTGATCTCCAATTTTATGACACTATCATCTGATAATATGCATGGCACAATTTCAGTTCTTTTCCATTTACTTAAGCATGTTCTGTGACCTAGTATGTGGTCTCTTTTGGAGCACATTCCCATATGGAACTGAGAAGAATGTGCATTCTGGTGTTTTGGGGTGAAATACTCTGTAGACATCTACTAATTTATTTTCTAAAAGTTTGGTTCAGTTCTAATACTTTACTGTTGATTTTTTTCATCTTTTTATAACAGCATGTTATTGAGATCCTCCAGTACAATTGTATTGGTGTGTATTTCATTGTTCATGTCCATTAATATATGTTTTATATAATTGGGTACACTGATATTTGCTGCATATGTGTTTGATTGCTACTTTTTATCTTGGATTGTTCCCTTTTACAAGGATGTAATGACTGATTTTCTTTATCTCTTTTAATAGTCTTGGCTTGAAATTCACTTTTCCTGCAACTAGAGTAGCTACTTCTGCTTTTTTGTGGGTTCTTATCTCATGAAATATTGTTTTCCATCCTTTGACTTTCAGTCTATGAATTTCCTTCTGAATTAAATGTGTTTCTTGTATTCAGCACATTTTTTATCTTGCTTCTTGATCCATTCTTCCAGTCTGTGTATTTTGATTGGTGAATTGAGTCCATTAACATTGATAATTATAACTGATATTTACTGATTTATCCTTATTATGTTATTTTCATGCTGTTGTCCCTCTTTTATCTTCCCTGTTTGTTTACTTTGCCTGATGGACTCCTATTTGAGTTGATGAAATTGTAGTTCTTGTTATCTCTTTTTAGAATATCCTTCTAAAAATCATCTTGGAGTGCTGGTGCAGTGGTCATAAATTTCTTCACATATTCTTTGTCATGAAAGTATCTTACTTTTCCTTCAGTTTTAAAAGATAGTTTTGCAAGGTACATCAATATGAGTTGAAGTTTGTTTTTCTTTAGAACTGAAAATGCCCAGTGCTAAGACCCTCTTGACTTGAGGGTTTGTGCTGAGAAGTCAGCTGTGATTCTGATGGGCTTCCCTTTGGAAGTGATTTATTTGTTTTCCCTGACAACTTTTAAGCTTCTTTTCTTGTGCTGAATTTCTGGAATCTTGACCGTCATATGCCTGGATGAAAATTTTTTTTGATCATGGTTACTTGGAGTTCTACTTATCTCACTTAATTGTATGTTAAATTCTTTTTCTGTATCAATGAAGCTTTCTGCCATGATGCCCGTGAACAATTTTTTTTTATATCACTTGTGCTATCCCCTGCTTTTTCACTGACTCTAATAAATCTTAAGTTTTTGTTCTTTGCCTCTTCTAGAAGCTGCTGGATTGATATCTCATAGTCCCTTGCTATTTTTAAGAAGTTTTTGTTTTCATGATCACTAACCCAAAGCCTGTCTTCTCTATGATATCCTGTCCTCACATTGGCTTAAACTGCTGTAGACACTTTTAATGGAATTCTTATTTTCCTGGATATCTCCTTGAATCTGTCTTATGGATTGCATTTCTTTTTTTGTTGAGAATTCGTGGCTTCCATAATTTTTTTAAGCTCCTCTCTTTTTTGTCTGTATCTTCTCTAGAGTCACTAAGCATGGTTCTCATTTTGGACACCATCTCTGCAGTTAATATTTATTTATTTATTTATTTGTTTAGTCTTTTTGAGACAGGGTCTTGCTATGCAGTTTAGGCTAGCCTTGAGCTCACTTTGGTAGCCCAGGCTGGTCTCGAAGTCGCACCAATCCTCCTGCCTCAGCCCCCCGAGTGCTGGGATTACAGGCGTGTGCCACCACGCCCAGCTTCTGCAGTTATTTTAAAAATTATTTCTTATTTGATTTTTTCTGGAGCCTCCTTTAATTGTTTTGTTGTTATTGCTTCAAAGAGACCATGTGGATGCCTTTTGGACTGACCAACCCTATTGACCCCTGGGTTTGCCTTTGGTGATATATATTAGGTTGCACCTTCTTTAAGTATCATCTATTTTTCTTTCAGCTTAATTCCTGGGGTGATGTTTGTAAATTGTCTTTGATGGTTTGCTTTATTGCTAGTATTTAGAATACTTAGGAATGAATACTTCTCCTAGGTATCTTCTGGTTATAGCTGGTCTTTGGATTTAAGTTTGTTGCAAGGTCTTACCTCTTTAATTTGTTGGAGATGAAAAGCTACTGCCTGTCTGACCCAGTCCCAAGACCTTTGGCACTGTGTCAGTGCATGTTCTGTGACCTTTAGTCAATCTTGGTCTTGGAATTCCAGGAAGAACAGCTGTTTAAAACAATCATGTGACTTTTGGTTATAGTAATACCATCAACAATAACAACAGCATCGAACACAGCCTAGAAAATGACAACTGAGCTAACAATTAATTTGCTACCTTTATCCTTCTGAACTAGATTTGTGATTATATAGCAAAATCTAAAACAAACCAGGAAATTATGTGCAGTATATAAGTCTTTAATACAAAAATTTTATCCTCAAGGCTTACAATTTAAAATGAGTTACGTAAGGGCTTGAGAGGCAGCTCAGTAGAATAGCTTACCAGGTAAGCACAATGTCCTGAGTTCAATCCCTGGTTCTGCAAACCAAAAAAAAAAAAAAAAAAAAAAAAAAAAAAAAAAAAAAAAAAAAAAAAAAAGAATTTTAGGGCCAGGGAAATAGTTCAGTAGAATAAAGCACTTGCCTGGCAAGCACAGGGTCCTGAATTCAATCCCTGATACCACAAAAGAAAAATGGGTTAGAGAGAAAATAGAGAACTGGAAGAAGGGGGGAATCACACTAACTTTGGGAAACTGATGTCAAAAACTAGAGAGAAAGAGAAAAGGAAGACATAAAGAAGAGGTGAAGAGAAGACAAGAGAAGAGTAGGGAAAGGGAGGGAAGGAGAGGGGAGGGGAGGAGAGGGGAGGGGAGGGGAGGAGAAGCACAACCACAAAGAGGCTCCACAAAGGTTCAAACTCAGATAAAAAAAAAGCAAGCTTAAACAATGAGAAAACAAAAACAAAATCACTTCCACCACCACCACAACAAAAGAGACTGAGAGAGACCACTTTCAACTTTGTCTCCCTGTCATTGGTAGATAACATGTGCAGATAGAGTCACAATCCATACTGATCTATCCCAGCAAGCCAGCAATAACTTAGGATGTGGAAGTGGATAATCTAAGCGAGCCTGCACCTTCTCAAAGAGACTAGACTCGTTCCACCTGCAGCCATCAGCACACCTTCCACAGGCCCAAGCCCAGCTGGGAGCACCTTGTTGGAGCCAACAGTCACTCTGAGTTCTGAGCTCAGCTGGCCCCTCTATAAGTTGTCTCCTGGCTGATCACTCTCTCCCACACTGGACAACTGAGACCTCAGCACTAACTGCCAGCTAGTGCGCTCCTTGACATCACTGCTCCCCTCCACTGCCGCACTATGCCTTGCAGGCCTCTCTTGGGTCACCATCAGTCACCATGCGTCTGCAAGTTTGAACTACTCCTCTTCAGCAGTGAGTCCTGTTTTAAGGGAGAAGGCACCCCTGGCTACTCCATTCTTTTTTATTAAAGTTTCACTCTTTACTATCTCTGTGGGCTTCAAATCACTCATAGGATCCTTCCTGGGTCCAGGGGACCCATGTTCTCTTCATGTTACTATATTACAGCATCTGGACAGCAACTTTCAGAGAGGCTCTTTGCTGCTGCCTATCACTACATCATCTTGCTGCTCCCTTGACCATAAAGCTAAGTGGCACAAACTGGACACATAAACTTAAATATTGCATGGTTTCTATTATATGAAAAAATCCAAAGCATAAATAAGGAGCAAAACATAAGAGAGATCATAACAAATAGGGAAATAGGTCTTTTGAAAGTTAGAAGAGGACTAGCCGGGCGTGGTGGCGCACGCCTGTAATCCCAGCACTCAGGAGGCTGAGGCAGGAGGATCAGTGCGAGTTTGAGACCAGCCTGGGCTACAAAAGTGAGCTCAAGGCCAGCCTGAACTGCATAGTGAGACCCTGTCTCAAAAAGACAAAAAAAAAAAAAAAAAAAAAAAAAAAAAAAAAAAAAAAAAAAAAAAAAAAAAGAAAGTTAGAAGAGGACCAAGAGATGGAAGGGAGGATGAGAGGGAGAATGCGATAAGAAAAACTAAGATGTGTTTAGTGCATACCCAGCTCTCCATACAGAATGTGATCATTGCATACCACAAACATGTGCTAATAAAAGAAATAAAATTGAAAAAGTAAGAGCCAACAGCACCTGAGTGTTTCTGATGTTCATGGATCCGGTGTTGGCAAAACTCACATCAAGACCAATAGATTGGTAATGACTGCCTGACTACTAATTATACTGAGAACTCTCCTGAGGCTGCCTCACAGCTTAAAAGAAATAGATGGAGCTTTGACATCTGCTATAGACATAGCATGAAGAATTAGCAGAGCCGGGCGTGGTAGCTCATATCAGTAATCCCAGCACTTGGGAGGCTAAGGCAGGAGGATCAGTGCAAGTTTGAGACCAGCCTGGGCTACAAAAGTGAGCTCAAGGCCAGCCTGAACTGCATAGTAAGACCCTGTCTCAAAAAGGCAAAAAAAAAAAAAAAGAATTGGCATCACAATTATCTGGTATTTGAGATTACTATACCAGGATTTTATATATGTATTTTCTGACAAGTTCACAGCACTGGGTTAGTGAAATAATTAGGCATTCCCCCACCCCTAATTTTTGCAAATAGAGAAACTTAGTTAAGAGATATTGACCAACCTCAGTGTGACACAGCTAGATGGGGATCAGGTCAGCTGGCTTTGCCCCAAATGACAATTTCTCTCTCCTTCTTGTTCCATCAGATCAAAAACTGCACGAACTTTCAGATCATCAAGATACACCTTTCAAATTTAAATTTATGACATGGAGAGCATATAATCAACAGTATAAACTTCAAGTGTACTGGTTCAAAGAAAATATGGTCCAGCTGGGCTAACTGATTAAGAGATAGATCTGCAAATTTAAGAAAAAGAAGCAAAACAAGAGATAACAGTAATCAAATGATTCAAAGAGCAAGTTTTTCAGCTTAGAGCAATGCAAGATGACACAGTAAGAGCATCCATTAAAAATATGACTATTATTTTGTCTCCATCATTCTCATAGCAACCTATGATTCCTGCCAAAAAAATAACCCAGTAGGCCCCAAGAATTCCGAGCTTTTCTCTTAGCACCAAACCTTTCCCACAGTCATTTGTATTAACATTTGCAAAAGATTTATTTCCCTTTGATTCAAATAATTCCACATTCCCAAGAATATCTGACCTGGATCATGGCCAACTGCCCGCAGGGTCTGGAGCAGTCTCCCTGGTCCTGCATAGCTTGCTGGGTGACCATGAATAGCTTATTGTTACAGACAAACCCACTGCAGAGAACAGAAAGAGCACAGAAGAGTAATCAGTGTCATGATCTGTGGTCTGGTCTGGACTTTGAGCCATGAAACTGACAGGAGTGACAAGCTCCTAAGGCTGCTGTGAGCCTGAACAATTGATGCCTCCCAGCCCAGAGCTCTGTAAGAAGCTACCTGGTCCTGATCAACCACCAAACTATGTCTGGGGCATTTGGAAGCCAAACGCCTCCATAGCACCAAGCAAAGGTGAGAGTAGACTCCAAGTAAAACCACCCTTATTGCCCCCAAGGATTTGCTATGTGCCAAGCCCACACAGAATTAAGCAGTGATATTTGAGAAAGGTCTGTGTCCACCGTCCCATGGCATGGCTGGCACAACTGGCCAGAATCCAAGAAAGGTATGATCTCTAGGCCAGTGGGGGCAAACGGGGGCACACCTGGGCCACAGCGCTACCTATTTTCATGGAAAGCTTTAAGCAGTGTGCCATCGCGGTTCTGGAGTTTTGTGTGATGGAGTGTGGGAACTCAAATCTTGCTCTGGTTTTTGCCACTGGCTTACTAAAATTATTCTCTTACTCCATCGGAGCTAATGGGGCACTTATTAGAGAAAGATCCAAGTGCTCACTTGCATTCATAGATGAAAAGTACTATGCCGGTCAGCAGTTCTTGGGATTAATAACCCTTCCACCAGAGCCAACTGCAGAATGAGACAAACATCTCCTGATATGGACTCTACATTTGAACCACCTATACATTAAATATGTATTGATAACCGCAATTAATGTTTGATGTCTGTGCTTTAATAGCCATAAGCTGAATTTTTGGCGTATGGCTATTATACATTCTGGTATTTACTGAAGTCTTTTATTGTATTATTTGAATATTTTAATAGAAAACTCCCATATTTCAGATTAAATTTCCATACCACATTATTTTTCCTAGCTCTCAGAAACATGCTAACACACAACAGAGATCCAGAAACGACAGGGTAATTCAGTTATAGTCAGAGTTCATCCATCTGTAGAAACAATAGCCACATCTGCTCAAGTGAATATACATATCATTATACCATGGAAAAAAGTCAGTCCAACTTGCTAAGACAGGCCTCTGTTCTTTAATTGTCCTGCTTACCATCTGCAAATAAGGCAAATAGTCTCTAGGAACTCTGAATTTCTACTCTACAGACACATCTTAGTCTTCAGAGGCAGTTAGTGTACTGAAAACACAGATGAAGGGCTATTTGTTGGGTAAGGTCATTTTTTCCTTGACATTTACTATCAGTAGAAGAGTTTTTCTGTTTTAATACCCACATTCTGGCATATAATTACTGTAATAAAGTCTACTTCCCCACTCTGGGTGCCTGCTGCCAGTATTATGAAATCATGGCAATGGTTGTAAAAATAAGGGAGGTCACAACCCTTCCACACACACGCACACCCACTCTGCAGCTGATATTAAATAGCTTTGGTGGGAAAATGCAGACCTTTAAACTTTCTCTACCAAACTCAATGCATCCTGTATTTAACTTCTTCTTTAAAACAGTTAATGTTGTAAGAATGCAAAAACTGCATATGGCTATGGGGGTGGAGCTTAGACTTAATTAGCTACAAAGTCCAACTTGGACAAAGCACAATAACAGCCATGTCTTTGTGTTGCTATTTTTAATGACATGCCTTGCATGCACTGGTCTGTCTACTGCCCAGACCATTCCAGCTTCCACCGGCTTTAGACTCATGCTTTTGGCAAAGGACAGCTTTGGGGGAAGTCTCCATCTTGATTGAGATAGCTCCTAACAGCAGGCATTTCCTGTGACCTTGGGGAGAGTCCATATCGCAGCCCCAGCATACACCGTACTAAGATTCTTCTTGTGCCTCAAACAGGACTCAATATTGTCACTGATCCTCTGGCTCAGACCGTTCATATGTTTTAATCCAATTGCTTTCAGCTATTCTCTTATATAACTGTCAAATGATTTTTTTTTCCTATTTCCAACCAAGTCCCAAGTCATGCTAATTTAGGATCATAAAAATGACAAATAGATACAGACAAGGGAGTACCTTGTGGATTTTTTTAGCCTTCTAGATCTTTAGGTATTACGAACACCATTAGAGAGGATCTTAGGAGATCCCTAGTTTAAAACTGAGATCTTGGATTTCAATGCCAATGTAACCTGAAGAAAGATGCTGCTGGAGGCGCAGAAGGTCCAAATTTCCTTTTGCCCTCAGAGTGGGAAGTCACGGAGGCCCAGTATCTTACAATGCAGCATAAAAGCAGTGTGCAATATGAAGACAAGAGTGGACAAGCCGCACAAGAAAACAGCATCAGGGCTCGACTTAGAGAACACCACGTGCCAAGCGCACAGCTCCTGCTCCTCATAGGCAGCCCTGCTGTCATCTATTTCACTTCCTAGCCTTACTGTCCCCGTCAAGCCTTGTTTATGGAGGGAAATGAACGTTACAACCACTTTGGAAAACAATTTGAGGTGCGCCAGCCCTCTGGCTCTCCATTCAGTTCCCATCTGTGAATCCCAGGGTCACGTTATACATTTATGTCCCAAGACGCGTGTACACGACCTTTCCCAGCACAGTTGTCCATAACGGTTACAAGCAAGACAGTGTCCGCCCACAGTCCAAGGATCTAACACCTGTGGCAAGTTCGTACTACAGAAAACTCCTCCGCAAGAAAGGTGATCACCCAAAGGTGCACGCTACACGTGGACAACTCTTGAAAGCACACTGTTGAGTGAAAAGTCAGGAGGTGGAAGGACACGCAGACTCAGACACAGCGAGCCACATATGTGAGGTTGAAAACTAGACAGTAGCCATCTATGCTGTTTACAGATGAACATATAAGAAATAAACCCTGGAAGAAAAGCAAGGAAGTGGTTGTCATAAAAGTCTGAAGAATATGGGGGTAAGATTAACTAGCTAAAAAATTGTGAAATCATTTTTAAGTTATTTGATTTTTTGAAGTATTCTCAAACAACATTTTTGGTGGATTATTTTTCAGTCAGGATAAAAGAGTTTTGTTTTGTTTTGAACCAGGTTAACTTTGTAAATCTAATTGTTTCTCTTGTAATTTTTACATACTCATTTTCTAAATTTTCACTTTTACTACTAAAGCAATACTAGGTTTACTTTTCATGTTTTAATAACAATGAAGGTGTTTCATAACTATTTTCGGAGTCATTGTATTCCAAAATAAGAAGTTGTTTCTTTTCTAGTGGTAAACAAATGTTATCAATTGAACATTGATAATTTCCAGATTATCATTGGTTTTATTTTACATGAATCCATTTATTAGATTTTTTTTTGCAGGACCAGTTATTGAACTCAGGTCCTTAGACTTGCCAGGCAACATTTATTAGATTTCTTAATATTTATCTACTTTATATTTTAGGTTGTTCGTTAATGTATCACTCTAATTTTTTTTAGGACTTTTGTATTTATTCATGTTTCTCTTGTATTTTTTGTCTATTTGATGTATATATATTTCTTCTTTTATAAATCAATTAGCTCCTTTCCACAAAATATCTTTCTGTTATAGTATAGTTTAGGATTTATTATTCCTTCAAATTATGGGCTTATTGTAATAAAAATTATCTTGCTTTTCACATTTCTTTAATCAAATTATTTCACATATGATTCTGTTTGTTCTATGCATGCATATAGGTTAAATTTTACCTTGTACCTCTCTTCATTTAATGTTGCACCCATGTTTTCTTAAAAAAATATATCTTACTTGCTAGATTTCAAAATTCATTAGGAAGGAATATTGCATAATATAGTGTCATGTGATCAACAGTTGTTAATATAGTCCTTTTGACATATTTGATTATTCATTTTGTCCTTGACTCTATAAAGCAGTAAAACAGTAGCTTATTTTTTTCTGTGAGTGAATATATAGGTTCATAAATAAATCCTAGTGCTATTATTTATGAAATATTAACTTGTTTTTATCATTATTTGCTTTGAAACTATAAGTTATTTTCATCATTTCTCAGTTCACAATAGTGTACCAGTACCACTGAGGTTTGGATTTAACTTTGGTCATAACTTTAGGTCTAAGGCCAAGGATACAGTTGAGTAGAACAAACACCTGCCTGGAACATACAAGGCCCTGAGTTTGATTGCTAGTACCAGAAAAAAATAAAAAACTTTAGCTCTAGTCTGTATGTTAGTAAAATCCTGTGAGAAATGTTCTCATTCAAATATGTTTAAACTCAGATTGTAAAGAAAATAAAACTTTTATATCAGAAAATGTAAAAAAATATAAAAAAAGAACATGGGGATAGGAGAGGTGGTAAAAGGGCTAGAATCTAGGCTCGGGATATGAAGTTAGCAGATTTGTAGAAACTTGAAGTGTTTTGTTTTCACCTTTTAAATTTTTCTGCGTGAAAGTTTCACCATTCATTTCAGTTACAAAAAGAAAAAGAAAGCTTCACTTCCAAAAACAGTTCTTTCATTTTATGAAAAAGACCGAAATTCATAAGAAAATAATAATAGTTAATATACTGTGTGTCACTATTTTCAAAGTAGTTATTCAGTGTACAGTGTACAGGACATGGATCAAAAGGTTTTTACAAAGAAGAAACAAACAGATAATAATACAAAACATTCTTTTCAAAGAACTAAGATAAACTAGTGGTGTAGATGAAACAAATCAGCACGTAAATTAAAATATCTTGGAAGCAACAGAATAGGTAATTTAGGGAAGTATACAGATTTCTCTGTACTTTCTATTTATGTTTTACTTTACTCTTTATTAGCACATATGACATATATTAAATATGAAGTGTTTCTCACACAAGAGGCCCAAAAACAAAAGTCTGGAAAACTCACTACTTCCATCCATCTCCATGATAAGAACAAGAAACTAGAGGCAGGCAGGTGGTGAGAATACCCTTCTTCTGCTGCCCTGACGTGTGACTCCCAGGAGTGTTTCCCCTCCCCCAGGGCCTGGCAATCTGAATAAGGCAGGCCACATGAAAGTTCTGAAAATAAGGTCCTTACAAATGTGTCACCCTGCTCATTCTCCAAACACTTCCCTAGGTTTCCATGGGTTTCCTTTCTCTATCCTTAAGATAAGGTTATTCTTCTCCTTGATCTAAGAGAAGGTATACATAGTCAAAAGTTCCATAATTGCAGTGAGTTACTGGTGAAACCAGCAATATTGGAAGCTGTTGATTAGAGCCTTTTACAGCTCAGCATACTAAACTACCTTTACATTTTATGCATCATGATCAAACTTTTCTGCTAGGTGGTTAAGGGCAAGTTATAGCAAGACTTGTATAACAAAACATGTAGTTTTTGTATCTCCCAAGGTCTATTGTAGTAATAACCGTTAGAAAACTTATCATGTCTACACCCTGTGCTCTGTATAACTACAATGAGGACAACAATATGCATTGCATCAATTATTGGTAAAGTCCTAAGAACTGTAGGGATCCATAAATGTAGGGATCTGTTGATCTTACTGTGAATGATTCAACCCCAGTAGGAATGAGAAAGATAGACAAGAGGAAAAGTTGGGCTAGGTGGTCGTCAGTCTGCCTGATGGGCAAGACTAGCTCAACTCACACAGAAACGATCCTTTATATTTCCACAAAGTCTGCATCCCATGACACAAGGCTACCCAGAAACCAATAGATGGCCTGAAAAGCAGGATGTTTTTCTCAACAGGATGTTTTTCTCAGCATTGGGGTAGCTTCCTGCTCCAGGCAGGGAGGCCCAGTCCCACCTACACATACTTGATCAAATTCCTGGCTTCCTGTGGTTCCCAACAACGAACGTGTTTTGAAACTGTCACATTGTAATTTCTTATTAAAAATATTTTTTAAAAAGCCAGATTTTGAAGTTTATAGAGGTTACCTGACATAAGAGAAGATAAATAAATTTAATACTGTTTTTTAAAAAAAATAAGATTATTCCCGTCTAGGTAAAGAAGGAATAG
The DNA here is from genome assembly GCA_004027025.1 of Myocastor coypus. NCBI lineage: Eukaryota > Metazoa > Chordata > Mammalia > Rodentia > Myocastoridae > Myocastor > Myocastor coypus. The sequence continues at coordinate 30,696 of PVJA010014340.1, forward strand.
TTAAGGCCGACCCTTTCTTCTGCAGGGAGTCCTTAGGAGTCTAAGTTCTAGAGGTTTCAGGTCCTGTCATGGTCCCATCAGACTCTTCTGTGCTGTGGGCATACTGCTCCCTCCTCTGCTGAGCCCCAAAGCCACTCCCTAGCTCAGCCAGCACCCAGCTTGTCACAGCTCCCTGGGGTACAAACTTGAGGTCCTCACTCAGGCCCACAGACACAGGAGCCCAATACTATACTAACTAGAAATGTTTTGGTTTGTTTTGCTTTTGGGTACTAGCTATTCAATCCTACATGATAGGCAATCCACAGCTGAGTGTGTGTGTGTGGGGGGGGTGTTACTACAGTTTGAATTTATGGCCTTTACACTGAGCTACACATAGTCTTACTGAATTTCCCAGGTTAGATTTGAACTAGATTGAATCCTACTGCCTCAAAGCACTGGAAATACTAAGCCATGTGTGAAGCACGTGATTTTTAATTACCTTCCCAATAAGGACTAGAAAGTGACATGGTAAATGTTATGGTTTATGTCTAGTTGTCCCCCCAAAGCCTCATGTAATCATGAGGTGGGGACTACTAGAGCTTGAGACTTGATTCATGATCCACTGAGATTATGTGTTGTAGTACTGATGGGATTATGGGTCTGAGTACTTTTAGGATTATTGATGTAACCTAAGGTGGATAGGCTGAGGCAGCGAGCCTGAATGTAATATAAAGAGAGACAGACTAGTGCTATTGCTTTCTGCTCCCCTGGTTGTTCCGTTGCCTCTGTCGCCATTGTCGCTGTTCTGCTGCCATGAACTGCTGCTCTCTGCCATATGCCACTAAACCTTGAGCCAGCTGAATATGGACTGAAACCTCTGGCAACTCTGAGCTAAATAAGCCTTTCCTTCCTTCATTTTGGGTATTTGTCCCAGCAATGAGAGAAAAGTAACTAAGACAGTAAGTTGCAAACATCCTTTTGCCCCTGAAGTGGTCGCTCTCTCTCTCTCTTGAAATCCTTCTTGAACTACCTAGATTATAGTAATTTTACAATCAAGTTTTTAAAATAACTTGTCTATTTTTGTTTAAAATTTTAAAATGGCTGAGAATTATCTAGCCAGAACTATTTAGAAAGTCAAATTGAAAAGGAAGGAAGGAAAGAAGGAAGGAAGGAAGGAAGGAAGGAAGAAGGGAAAGAAAGACTGAAGGAAGGAGAAGGAAGAAAGATTGTATGTTAAAAAAACTCTGCTAGTTGGGAGGCATCACATATAGAATGTGAACAAGAACAAAATTCTCACAGCTGACCCAGGAGCCTATTTTCTAGAGTCCTCCAGTCAGAGCCATTGTTGGACTTTGAGAATACAAAAGTAACTGAAAGAAGAGAAGAAATTCAGAATCCAGAACATAACCTAGAGAAGTACACAAAGGAATACCACCAATCATCAAAGAGGGTGGGTTTATTTGTTTGCAGAAGTTTTCCAAGCAAGGAAACTTCATGGCAGAGAGTGACGTTACAGTAAAAGTCTTTTACAGGTCACTACGTCAGTTATTCATCCCAGTTTATATCCTGTCAGGGCAATGCAAAGTGCATTACAAGAAAATCTTCAGGACAATAAAGAATTTATCATCCCTGGGTGCTCAGGGTGATAAGATGTAAGCTGCCTTGCAGTGTTCACATGATTTTCCTGAAGCGTGATGGCTCGATTCCAAGAATCCATCAAGGAATAGCCATTCCAGCACCTGAAATTTTAGACTTGCCAAGATAAAGGGAGAAATTAGAAGCTCTGTCTTGTAAGTGGCAAATTGTCACGTGAACTCGAATGAAAGAGGGAACCAAAACCTCAAGGTAGCCCTTTTCACCTGGCAGACTGAAAGTACAGAAGGAAAGAGCACAAAAACAATGTAGGTGGCAAAATATATTATGTCAGAGAATCCAAACAAACAGAGTTCTGTATCTGAATGCACAAACTACTTCTCTCAGAATAAACTTGTTACTTCCCAGCAAAGCCCATATGCATGTGAATATTGCAGCAATTAGGTAAAAAAAATAAAGAAGTATCATTTCTCAAAGAACTAGTCATGAGAAAATAGATGAGGTGGTTTTTTTGTTTTTTGTTTTTTGTTTTTTTTTTTTTTTTGCTTTTTTAAAACTTCATTTGTTTATTTATGTTATGGCCGGCTCTGCCTGCTCCCGGGATGGGGCTGGCACAGCATGTAGTGCCAGGGATCTAAACAGTCCCTGCAGTTCCGTAAACTTGCCCAAGCAGGCACTTTAAACCGTGGAAGAATAGCACTACTTTTATCTCCCTTCACATTTGTCGAAGGCCAGTGTAAGAAAAGCCATCTGAAAAGCCCAAATCACCTATGTTGTGAGTGCATAGCCCCTATGACCAGGTAAAAGGCAACAAGGGGAGGATGTTTCTTTTTCTTCTGTAAAAAGACGTCAGTGCACTGGCATTGGATTTTCCTCCTTCTATGAACCTTCCCCAATCCATTTAGTCCAAACTCCAGATTGCACATCACTTCTTCAAAAATCACTCTTCAGGCATCTGTTCTCTGGTCCTGTAGTGTGCATCTAGCTACGCTCCACCCATTCCCCACAGTGCTGCACAAGTCCAACAGCAGATGCCGGTCTTTGCATTCCTGGAGCACTGGCGCTTCGTGACACCAACCAGGACTCTAAGGTTATGCGAAACTTGGGCCTTAGACCTTCTCATGCAGCCTCTATCACAACCCTGCAGTGAGACTGCTCATGGCCTCTTCCTCTTCATAGCTCAGGATCATCAACAGGAAATACACGGCCTTAGCACTAAGGCACCACCCATCACAGTGGCCATAGTTTCTGCCTCTGCTGCATCAGTGTCCTTTTTTTCTATTTTGCCTAAGACAAACAGTAAATAGAAACTAAAACACCTCTAGTCAGTGAGTGTTCACTTAATTGAAGATGATCACTCTCAACAGTAGACTAGCGGTCAAGTCAGCCCTGAACTTTAACATACCATGATGTTAGCAAAGCTCCTAACTACCTCAGTGATAAGCAGGAGCGGTCAGTGCAGTTCTTCAGTCACCTACTCTAACCAAAAACAACTGTCTAATGCAGAAATGCTCCTTCATTGGTAGAATATCTTACACCTATTTTCCATTAGGAAAACTCCAAATGGAGGAAAAGAAATCACTAACCTCCAGACTCAGTATTAAATTTAGGGTTTTTATACCAAGCATGGATATCCTGGACCACAAGACTGATATTTCTCTAAGAACTCTATGTCCATAGAGACATTAGTCTTGTCCACGTTCAACCACCCCCTCTAGATTCAGTTCCTCCAAATATTGCAGGAACTTGGTTATTACACAAAAAAATAACCTGCTAAAAAAAATCAAACACAAATTGCCAATGAATTGACCCTCAGAAATCAATTCCTTTCCACAGCAAGAATGATTACTGAGGTTAGATTAAATGGACCCATTGGCATGCCTTCAGGCAGCCCAACTGTGACACATGGGATATGGTGTCATGAAGGAATGCCACCAACAATAAAGCTAGCAGACTCCTGAGAAAAGTGAGAATGAAAGCCAGTCACACAACAAGTCACCTGGTTCATTTCCTGAGGAATCTACCAAATCCACCCTAGATTTTTTAGAAATAGTATTGTTTCTATGTCATTAACTAAACTACTGGCCTACCCTTATCTAGGATTTTTTACCAAAAATCTTCTATGTTATGTCTACGAATATACAAGTTGCTCTGAGGTTCTGGGAAAGTCAAATCATAATCCTCAGCAGACCATAATGCTAAAGGCTCTGCATCACTTCCGGGAAGATTTCAGGAGCACCACTACACAGGTAAGAAAAGCAAAGCTCAGAGTAACTCAACTTTGCTGACTTGTAAATGTTGGTGTTCTAATACATTAGAATCTAACACCCAACGCAGTACACTAAAAGGTAGGATGTCTGGGAATGGACTAAGCTGCAGGCACAAAGCCTTCACCAAGTGGAATAGTTCTTTCATAAAAGAAGCTCAAAGGATGACCTTTGCCCCTTTCAAGTAAAAAGAGGCAGCTTCTCTCAGACAGCAGATCTTCTGGCATCTTCACCATGCACCTTCAAGCCTCCAGAAGTTAATCAAGACTTCTTACTATTCTTATTACTGACCCAGTCTGAGACATTTTGATAAAACAGCCCAAATGAACAAAAACTGGTATCTTACTTTAAAATGCATGTCTGGTGTTATGGTTTGTGCATAGGTGTCCCCCCGAAACCTCATGCAGTCATGTGGCAGCTTGGTTTCTGGAGTTAGTGACTGATTCTTGACCCAATGTTGAGATTACAGGTATGAGTGCTACACCCTAGCACTGGGGTAAGTAATTTGCATTACATTGTAAGGAAGAGAGAGAAGCTATCAAGCTGCCTAAGCTGTTTCTCCTCCCTTTGCTCTCTGTTCTTTGCTGCTGCCATGAAAGATTATTCTCTGCTGTGTGTCAGTCTGCCTCAGAGCTAGCTGAAAACTTCCAAAAAAGAAAAAAAAAAAAAAACCCTCCAGTAACTGTCAGCTAAATAAATCCTTCCCTAATTTTGAATGTCAGGTATTTGTCCCAACAATGAGAAAAGAATAACAATGAGACAGAATTTGGTACCAGGAATGGGGTCACTGTTGAGGCTCAACCTGACCATATGGGTTACAAGCTTTTGGGAATGCTTATAGGAAGAGATAGGAAAGGTTTGGGGATGTTGCCTAAGAGAAAAGCACTGGAACAACTTCAACGGTTTTGTATGGGAGATTCTGGTCAGAGTTCAGAAGACCAGAGAGCTTATAGAAATCCTGTCTGTAAAGACCAGGCTGGGGAGGTTTCTTCCAAGAAGAAGGACTACGTTTATTATTGGATTCCAGATGATGAGTGTTTTGGCTTGGTAGAAAGTTTGTCTGCATTTTGTTCATGTCCAGAGACTGCCTGAGACTGAGATTAAGCATGGTGAACTGATTAATCTTTCAAAAGAAATGGTAAAACAGTCGCATATTGAGAAAGTGGAATGACTATTGTTACGAGGCCTTTATTCAGATTATGTTAAGAATGAAGAGCAAAGAGCCCAGTAGGATGATGTAAAATATATGTTGTGAGTTTGATCAGAAAGGAAGTTCCAATGGAGCTGTAGAATACAATGATAGAGCTGAGAGGATCCCCATTCCCAAGAAGGAATGAGAGAATCAAAGGGATGGCCTGAAGGTATCACAGGAGGCAGCAGTTCTCCACCCTCTGCTGTCTCAGAACCACAAGGGTGAGGGATTTTGCCTTGGGGAAAAGGCCACAGAGCCCCATGCGTCATAATGGCAGCAGCCACAGTCACATCAGGCTCCAAAATGGCACTGGCATGCAGAATTTATTCCTCAGAATAAGAGTCAAAGTGCTCAGTGATCCAGGCACTCGACCCCTACAATAAGGAGAGAAGAAAACCTGGCTATTGTTCAAGCTGGCAATGGACCTTGGCATCATCCACGTGGTGTTAGTTTTAGGTTCTTGCAGAATGCAGGAATTCTGAGGTTAAGAAGGCATAGATTTCAGAAGGCCAGAGAGGCTAGACAGTGTGCCCCTAGGAGGGCAGTGTGTGAAGCTGAGGATGAGAATCTTGACATGCAGTAGAAACCGCAGAAGTTTGGAAAAGCCATAAATGTGTATCATCTAAGGGAAACGTCAAGGAGGGAGTGAAGCCAGACTAAGAGAGAAGCCATGAGAGCTACCACCAAGAGTGCCATAGGAGTGGAGCCACATGGACCTCACAATTTGCCACAGATTGCTTTAGAACTTTCATATGGAACTGCAGCACCTAATATTTGCCCTGCTGGATTTTAGACTTGTGTTGGACCCAATGCTTTGTATTCTCCTGTTATCAGTACCTTTTGGAATGGTAATATTTATCATGTGTCTTGAATGTTGGAAATATCTAACTTTTCATTTGTACAGGGCCTCATAGCAAAGAGTTTGCTACTCATTATAGAGGAGACTTGGAACTTAGACTTCTCAACAAAGCTGAAACTGCTGGGACTCTGGAAACTCTTAGAGATGGACTAAAATGTTTTCTGTATAAAGAGGAGTGCATGTCTTTAGGGGTCCAGCGGTGGAATATTATGGTTTGTGTGTAGGTGCTCCCCCAAAGTCTCATGTAGTCATGGGTCAAACTTTTGAGTCTGTGATTGATTCTTGATCCAATGCTAGGATTGCAGGTGTGAGTGCCTCACTCTGGCCCTGGGGTGGGTAATTTGCATTACAATGTGGGAAGGGGAGAGAGGCTAGCTACCTGTCTGAGAGGCTGCTTCTCTTTTGGCTCTCTGCTCTTTGCCATCTCGATGAAAGGTTGTTCTCTGCCATGTGTTGCTCTGCCTTGGAGCAAGCTGAGTATGGATTGAAACCTCCAGCAACTCTATGTGAAATAAACTTTCCCTTCCTTCATTTTGGGTGTCAAGTATTTGTCCCAGCAATGAGAAAAGAGTAACTGAGACACCTAGTAAACATAGTGAAGCACATAGGCTGTCTAATGTTGATCCACAAGCCTAATCCTTATGCCATACAAGCCATGAAGGCAGAGTAGAAAGGACAGTTCATGGCTTCCCAGGTGACTCTCCCTGGGGACACCTTTGGTGCGCACATCACAACCTCCTCAGCATACCTCTGACTTCAGTATAGTTTTGATAAACATTTCTATGAGTCTTGGGTACATTTTTGCTTTTCACTCTGAAGACCTTCTTTGACAGGAGCCAACACAGCCCACATTTAAGGAGGCTTGCAAGTCTTCAACCAGTGGGACGTAAGGATGGCAACCCTGCATCCTACCATGAGTAAGCCCAGGGATGTTCCATGTGTTTCTCAGCCAACCTACATAGCCCAGCATCCAGGGCCATCAGCATCATCCTGTCCTTTTGTCTTTTAGTCTTCCTAGGCTAATTACTTGTACCGTGAGGTAAGCAGCTATACTTGGTCATGACCAACAGTTCAGCAATTTTTTTCTGAGTGTAGATAATGGAATAGGTGACACCGATGCCAGCTTTTCTTGAGGACAGGAATGTAAGACTGAGGGAAGATGAAATGAGCAGAATAGAACTAATCTATTATAATTAAAAGCAATTGGCTATGGTGCCAATGAATCTCCAAGAGGAGAGAGCAGCTCAAAGAGTCTACAAGCAAACGAAATGTGGGAAAGCCATGAAGTGGGCTATTAATTGCCTTAAGAATGAGGAGGGCTGAGTATCTCAGCCCAGGCTCCCGGCTATCAGGCCTCCCTGCTTTGTTCCTGCTCACTGTCGGAAGCTCAGCCCAAGAAGATCTAGCACATGACTGGTTACCAACACTGACCTTGTGTTAAACTCCCCTGGAGCACTTTCTAGTAAAACTATGAATGTCCAGCTATCAGCCCCAGCCCAGCCCCCCTCTGAGGAGAAGGCACATAGTTCATCCACTGTTGGGAACTTGTCACTTGATTATGAGGGAGTCAGGCCCAGGAACCTCTGCCATAACCAAACCAGAAAGTCAAACACATCAGCCAGCCTGTGCCCTACAGGCAGGCCATGCTGGAGATGAACTCCTGTCGAGCCCTTCAGGCATACGAGAGACTTCAGAAAGAATTTACCGTAGTTCACAACTAGAGAGGAAAAGTTGTCCCTCAGTTTTTCGAAGAAGAAGGGCCTCAGGGCTCACATCTGCCTGGAGTCACTGAGGGCCTGATTGTAACACAGCCCAGATCGCATCCCATATGGAGTTTGCATCTTCTCTGGCCAAACTCTGCCTCCAGCCTGTTGGCAGTGGCCAGGCCCACATTCTGCATGTCTCTGTAAATTAAGCAGGGCCAGAGGGAGCTGTGGTACAGCTGTGGCACTTCACATGTCCCCAGGAGGGCTCAGAAAATGTGGAATGGCCACCACCAAGAAAGTAGGCAGGCCTCTGGGCATCACTGAGGAAAGATGAAAGAGGCAGGTGCTACCGAAGGTACTCAGTGGCCAGGCTAGAAGTAGAAGACATGGGTGATGGACCCCAGTGTAATGCCGTGGTAGACAGAGAACCAGGACAGTAAGGAATGGAGCAGTAAGTTCGGGGTGGAGAAGCAGTGTGGGTCTGTGATGCACACTTGGCTGTGATTCTAAACTGCCTGGGATCAACCCTGGTTGCAACCCATGATTTTGTATAAACAAAAACAAAACCAGCGCTTCTCCACCTCAGCTTTCTCACCTGTCAAATGGGAAAAATATTCCTCTAAATGTGGAGAACCACCATACCCAGTAAGCAAACCAATGTTAACAGTATTATTGTGAAACAAGTAGATAGATCCTAGGACGCAGGACAGAACCTACATCAAGGAAAATGCAGCAGGTGAAAAACCAGCTGTAAGACAGTAGGTAGGATCTACAGTAGAGCTGCAAACCCCAGCTACAGCCACAGACTGGAACTTGTGGTCTAAGTTTCTTTGTAGAAATAATCTTGACTCCAAAGGCCTGGACAGAGGGAGCAGCTATGGCTTTAGCTACGAAGGTTCAAGAGATCCAAGCTGATCACTGTACTGAGATGCTTGGCTCATAGTCAAAGCAAAAATCTAGGGGACCCATGTCTCCATCCATGAGCCTTTACCAGAGGGATCCCCTTTCTTCAGTCAGGACTTATTTTGTATTTGTTATACTATCCCCCATGCCCAATTTCCAGCTTTTTCCCTTGCTCTGGGCAAGTGGCTTCCTACCTGCTCTTTTTTTGCTGTTATCCCCCAAGCCTTGAGCTAGACCCTTCCAGAAGGCAGTTACCCAGGCCATGGAGTCCAGAAGAAAGCTTTCTTCCCTACTCCCTCCTTGCTACACCCTGCCCTAGACACCCACCCCAATAGCCAGGGTCCTACCATCCTCAGATCCATAATATAAAGCCTTCATTTAGTGATTCTCATACATATTTTCATGTTCATAACACCCACGCTCTTCCCTGGAAAGTTCCCGACAGCTTTCCATGAAGCACTCAAATACAGTGACATTTTAACACAGCGTTCCTCTGTCCCCACTCTTCAGTTCACTGTCATTAAGGAGGAAAGAAAGCCTTTCACCCTACTCCAAACACCACCTCCAAAGTGGATGAATGGGGCCATTTCTCTAAGCATGCTTGCTTCTGGTCTTCCTTGTCCACCCCCACCCCATGAAGCTGACACCTGTTGAGATCTGGCCCTGCTTCTCAGCACAGCTGAGAAACATGTATGATTCGCTTCTAGCACACATCAGTAGGTCTGCTCTTGTCTAGAACCAAGACTTGAATCTTTAATCATTTCCAGACATTCCACAACTCAGTTATAGGCCAGGCAATGGTGCCCAGATGGAGCCACACAGGAACATCGGGGTAGCTGAGGATCTACGGGCCAAGGATCAGATAGTGACCAGGGAGTCATTAAACACCAGAAAGAAATGCTCCTTTCAGTGCTGTAGAGTGCTGTCCTCTGCTTATCCTCTGGCCTATGCAGAGGGCCCAAGTGGGGTGCAAATAATGATGAGGGATCCATGATCCTCTCAGTATGAGAAGGATTTCTGCATTGTTTAGAGATACTATTTTATTTTATTATGTATTTATCACAGGGTCTATAGGGTGCCGCAACACAGACCAGGCTTGCAGCAATCCTCCTGTTTTCAGCCTACCAAGTGGTGGGATTACAGGCACATGCCACCACACCCAGCTGCCATCTCAGTGCACCTTGGGGACAGGGCCAGCATGGCACATCAGGTATCAAACCCTGGCCGCTGCACTGTGCCTAAGTAGGCACTTTAGTCGCTGAGCTATCTGGCTGGCTAGAGACACTGTTTTAGAGAGAATGTTTTCAAAGCTGAAAAGACCTCAGAAAAAAATTTCTCCCATCTGCATCATGTACCAATGAAAACCCAGGTTTTAAGAAATAAAAGGACACACCAAAAGTCACCAGAACTAGTAGGAACCCGTTTCTCCCTTCCTCCCTGTTAGCAGTTGCTCAGGTGTACCTGAAATTCTAGAACCTCTCACCTCAGAAGTTATTTGGGTTGGGGATGAAAAAAAAAAAAAAAAGCCAAGTGAGACAGGGAAAATCAAAATAGGACATTGGAGTATTATGAGGTTGAATGCCAGGTCAAGGAGGAAAGGACAATAATAAAAAAAGAAGAAGATTCAAAATTGGGAGACAAAATATCTACAGGAAATCTGCAAAAGTAGTTTGAATGATAAAGTGAGAAAAATTCTAATGTCAGAGATATTAAAATGTTAAGTAATAGCAAAGATCTATGATGGAAAGCCCCCTATAAGCATGTGACTTGCATATTTTTTTCATTCAGCCTTCACTTTTCACAAAAACCCTGTCAGAAGGCTGGGCAGATAGCTCAGTGGACTAAAGCACCTGCTTAGGCAGAGTACAGGGACCAGGGTTTGATCCCAGGAGCCCCATGCCTGCCCCACCCCTTGGGTGCACTGAAACTGGGTCTGGTGCTGCATGCCTATAATCCCAGAGCTTGGGAAGCTGAAAACAGGAAGATCACTATGAGTCAGATCTGTGTAGTGAGACCCTGTAGGCCCTGTACTAAACAAATTAAAATTAAAAAAAAAAAACAAAAAACTCTATCAGAGATTATTATTTCAAGCCAGGCGTGGTGGCACACGCCTGTAATCCCAGCACTTGGGAGGCTGAGGCGGGAGGATCGGTGAGAGTTCGAGACCAGCCTGGGCTACAAAACTGAGCTCCAGGCCAGCCTGAACTGTACAACTAGACCCTGTCTCAAAAAGACAAAAAAAAAAAAAAAAAAAAGAGAGAGAGAGAGAGAGAGAGATTATTATTTCAGCCATCTTACAAATAAGAAATTCTGAGGTGGGCATTGACTATGGATGGAAAACTAAACTGTAGTAAGTACAAGATGCTGCTTTAAGACAGAGAACAAGACCCATCTGCCAATCTGCTCACAACTTCCTTATCACTAGAAAAAAGTAGTACAAGTTATGGTGCAGAAATAAAATTATCTTCTTAGAGCTATTTTCTAAAAAAGTTAAACTGCAGTATTGGCGTATCCCTGTAGGTCATAGCCTGGAAAGGCTCTGTTGCACCGACTGTCCCTTTAGGTCAGAAGAAGTTACCTACCTACAGGAATTCTACAAAATTGAATTTGAAGCCAATCATATGGGAACTGGAATTAGAGACTCTTCAAGAAAATGTGATTCTTCACCTAGTAGCTTTATTGTTTCCACTTTCTTTCAGTTCAGGTTACAGTGTAGAAATCCTAGTAAGCATTCCATCTCAGTTCCTTTGTTCTTGTGTATTTATTAAAGTTTAATCATATTTCCAGTATAACTTAGCTCCAAAACCTCACAGCTCCTCCACTGAAGAACGTATCACTAGAGAGCCACATGTGGGGGAAATGAGAATGGTTTAACCAATGTTCTGGATCTCTCGACAACCCTTCCCATTCCGAGGAAATTGATTTGATTGATAATAACTGTTTTGAAAAGCAAACTTTTCTTTCTCTTGTGGTTATGACACAACTGGACATTATTTTCCCACAGTCCACTTTCTAATCTCTCTACCTCTATATGGTAATATCAAAACAATAGACGCTGTTTGTGAAGTTCTAAGATGATAAACATGAATAGTTACCAGAAGTTGACTTGAATAGCTCTACCTGAGTCTAACATCACTCATGATTTCAAATGACAACATGAGGAGAATGAGGAGATTTCAGAGGACAAGAGTGTCAAATTGCCAGCAAGGAACTTCCTCGACAAGACTTTAACTCAAGGCTGAATTCACTTTTTATTTATTTCCACATTAAGCAATTTGTAAAAACACGTTCTGAGGTGCTATTTTTAGATGTTTTTCATTTGTCTAGCCTAATTCGTAACCTAAGAAGTTTCCACTTAGGGTGTGACAATGCCTAAAACAAAACCTTTTTCCTGTTCTCTGGAAGGGTGGGTGGATCAAAGAGTGTCTAGGCAGATAAGAGAGGACTTCCAATATTGTGCAGTCCCAGTTTCTCAGAAGAATAAAAAGAAAAATTCCTAAGCCCTGGCCATGAAGACTTTCTTGCCCCCAAAAGGCAAGAGTATTCTCCATGTGACTCTTGGTAAGTGTTCTATGTGGCTTGCTACATTTCACATCTTCATCTTCAAAGGCCACTTTATGGGTAGAAAGGTTTTGAAACTCAAGTTCCATTTATTTTTGGCCAAGCTCAGTAGCATAGTCCCTAGGATAGGGGCAGGGTGGGTCAAACTGCTGAAACTTTTTCCAGAGATTTCTCCATCACTCAAGATCCACAAAGGAGTTGTTAAAAAGCATTTTTTCTTAAAAGGTACAGGTCTGAAATATAACTCAAGGGGGCCTTTTGCTGTGTCTCATAGGCAAGGCCCCAGGTGTTCTAGTTGTGTGGACTGAGCCACAGCTTTCATTTTGGGTGACCTCTCAAAACAGAGCACCCTCCCCACACTGGCACTGAAGAAATGTGCCCCCTGCTGTCTGGAATCAAGACACAAAACATACTCACAAAGGGCAGATTATAACCTCTGTATTATGCAACAGCTTAAAGTTTATCATCTCCTTTTGCGTGTTTGCTTTGTTCTTGTATGGTCCTCTCACCAGGATGAGCTGAATTTGATGTTATCAGAATACGAGTGAAGAGAAACATGCTAGGATCTTGGGATTGATTGTGCTGTGAGGCACACGGCCAGCCCACCCCAGACTCATCAGTCTCCAGGCCCCCCACAAAGCTCCAAACTTCTCAAGGTTTCCATGTGTTCATCTAGAGAACAGGGAGACAGAAAAGATAACTTCTGTTTTCTTCTAGATCTGAACTCCACAACACTGGATGAATCTGTTGTGGTCTGAAGGTTTATGTCCCTGCCCAGATTCATGCACTGAAATCCCAATCCCAGTATCAAAGGCAATAGTTTTAGAAGGTGGAGTGTTTGGGATATTATTAAGACGTGGGAGCAAAGCCTTCACGAGTGGATGAATGCACTTATTAAAGAGGGCAGAGAGTAATTGTCCCTCACTCCCACCATGTTAGATGATGTCACCAGTGGACCAGAGAGGAGACTTCCATGAATATCAAATGCTCCAACCTCTTGATCCTGAACCCCTTGGTTTCTACAATGGTGAAAAGGAAATTAGTTTTGTTTAATAAGCTGCCTAGCCTAAGGTATTCTGTTATCCCATCACAGATAGACTAAGATAGGCCCCTTAGCATTACAATATTGAGTAGAAGATATACAAAGAAACATCATTTTTTTCTCATTTTCCATAAAATCAGGGAGATGAATTATAGATTATAAAACAGAAGCTCTGAGTTCAACTGTTTTCACTTCCTCACTCTCAGCTGAGAAAATGGAGGCCCAGAGGAATGGGTGGCTTTCTGGAAGTCATTCTGTTATTTATAGTATAGTCAAAGCTCAGACTCAGATTTGTCAGTTCACTGAGACTAATGCTGAACAGAGGATAATTTAAGAGTTGGTAGAGGGCAACCAAGTTCTTCCACTTTTGAGTTTCCATTGCAGCCCATAGACAGGATGCTGCGGTTCGTGTGTCCCCTGGAATTCATACGCTAGAAACCTAATCCGTAAACTCATATGTGAGTAGTATTTGAAGGTAAGATTTGGGGAGACATATGGGGTAAGACAAGGTCAGGAGGGTACAGCACCCACCTCACCCGTCTTGGTTCGGTCAAAGCAACCCTGACATCTGTTTTCATAGATTGGGCTTCCTTTGAAAAACAATTTTTCTGAAAAAAAAAAAAAAAAAAGAAGATGGGGAGTGTGGTTTGAAACACACCCTCCCTTATAATGCATTTGCCTACATTACTGTAAACAAAACTTAGAAAATAGAGAACCGAAAGTAATGGCTAATGTTCAAAAGTAGAGCCGCTGAATTTAATACAAACAAGAGAAATGAGAATTCTCAGAAAAGTTGAAAAGAGAGCCCTTAACGCCAAACACTAGGTTTCAACTGAGTGACTTTCGATTTAAATATACAAAATGCAAAAAAAAAGAAAAAAAAGTGGCAAAAATATACAAAATCTTTTACGTACAATTGCACTTGGTGTCTTAGTAGTGATGATTTTTTTTGCTGATGCCTGAGCTGGAAGCCCACGAGCCTATTTGAGCTTCCAGTCCCACTCTCCTACCTGCCTCAGAGGAGAAGCACACGGAGCAGTGCTTGGCCTGCTAGTATGCACCAAAATTTATCTGGGTGATTTTCCCATCATCCTCCCCAGGGGCTCTCTGAAGGTGCAGGCAGGTTTTGTTCTTCCAGTGTCTTTCTTTTCAACTCGATTGTTTTCTAAACATTGGAAAAGTTAGACTTAAAGTCTGACTTTCTGGATTTGTTGCAGAATCAGAAAATCTGGAAACAAGGTCAAACTCAGTAGGATCTTAGCCCTCCGCTGTACACATTATTGAGTTCTGGATAATTTTATACTTGTATTTTCCTCATATTACCCTTAAATGCAATTCACTTACCTACTCATCATCACCAGTGCTGGTTCTCACACTTCAGGGGACATCGGAATCCCCTGCAGGGCTGGAAATGAGGTTACTGAGCCCTGCACCCTGAGAGGCCAGGCTCTTGTGTTTCCAGTATTTCCTAGGTGAAGCCCCTCCAGGTTTCAGAATCACGCTCTGAGAGCCCCCACTCCACACCTCAGTGCAGAGTCCTGTGTACAAATTGACCCGATGCTTATTGTGTGCTGATGAAGAGGCACACAAATGTTTTTCAATAGCCAAATCTGCACACACAGCCACACCCCAGAGCGAGGGAAAGTTGATCCTGGAGCTGGGCGTATTGCTGCTCTGAGACCTGGAGCTGCTATTAGCAGAGAGGCACAATTGATGTTGGGATGGACAATTGGCTGTGTCTCCCAAAGCTAGCACATACACACTCACACAGGCACACACGCACGCGCGCACATGCATAATTCACACATATGGAGAGAACACGTATGGTGTTTTCACTCTTGGCTCCCATGGAGCACAAGTCTCACATTTGGAACACATCTCAGTCTTGGCTAAATGAGCGTCTGCGAGTGTAGGCTCCGCTCCTCTGCTTTGGCGATCACATTTTTGATGAGGCAAAACATGGAACTCAAAACTGGCCCAGCCCTGGGAAACACAGCTGGTACAGGCAGCAGGGCCACATGCTGCGCTGAAGCAGAGTGTAAATTTGGCTCACATGCCACACTGTGATGATGCAGGCAGTTGGGATAAAAATAAAGCCTTCCTGACTCCCTCTGCATTGTGATTATAGGATTCAAACCTTGAGTATGAGGGTGGCGAAAACCAACAGCAGGAAAATGAGCACACTGTAGCACCTCAAGGAAAACTGGCAGAACTGGAGAGAGGAGGAATCTCCCACTGCCTCAAACCTCTTTCCCAGCTTCTTAGCATCCACGCTGCAATTTTATCTAACATTTGCAAGCTAATCTGCAAAACGTCTGCACGCAAGCCTCCATGGAGAGCCGTGCTGGCTGACCCGGTCCACACCATCAGCTAACCTGGATCTGCAGTTTCTCCGTGCTTGGAGCCTCAGAAACAGACAAAAACGCCTTTATAGAGAAGCTCAGAAAGAACTGAACTCCGAAACGATAGAGGCTCTGTGTCCTTTGTGTAGGTAGGCAATTTCCCAGCAAGGTTTCAGGTTTTGGACACAGCTTTTGTCATTACAATAAAAGAGAGATAGTAACCTTTAGAGTGAGTGGCTGCAGCGCCATAACACTGGGCTGTGTGGAAATGGATCCTATTACCCAGAGCCTCACATAGCAGCCCCAGGCATTGTACAAAACTGGGTTCTGCTCGAGGCACCCGGGCAGACTTTCTTTCTTCCTGCAGGTCATTACACCTGCGCAAAGTAGACACTTTTCTTTACAGGAAAACACCCTCCACCCCAACTCAACTCACATTTTGAAGATTTCTGGTACACGGATTTGCAGGGAGCTGTGGGGGAGTCAGCAGTGCAGGAGGCTGAGACAGGGCACGGTCTCCGCAGGCTGGGTACACTTGTTGGGTGAGCCGTCTCCAGGTAGCACTGTGTTCTGGGATTCCTTCGGTGACTCAGTGGAGCACACACATGCCTCAGGGGTTTGGCTGTGTTGTTCCAGCCACTAGACCAGCAGAGGATGGGAACTGCCACTCACCATCAACCTTACTTTTCTATATTACAAAATCGGGCACTGAACGCTGTCTTTGAACTTAGCTCAGCATACCTAGGCCTCACACGCACTAACATCTTACTTCATGACACCAATTTAAAGGGCACATCCCCACAGAAAGCCACCCTTCAGGCCAAATGCTTACCAAAGGAAGGGTTTCCAGGATGGGGTGGCTTTCTCTACATCACAATGGAGAAGCGGGAATGGTGAGAAGAGGTCATAAGTGGTGGACCTTCAGTGCCAGTCAAGGCAGCTCAGTTGATGGAAGGCATAGAAAATATTTAATGAGGGAAACAGCCACTCACTCATTCATTCATTCATTCATTCCACCCAGTACTGGATGCCAATGGTGCACACTGTTACTAGACACTGTCCTAGTATTTATTAGCTGGTTAGTTCTAGGAACTCAAGAGAACAACAGTTTTTCTTGTAGAGCTCAAGTTCCACCAATATTCTCGCTGTAGAACACACAGGCAAACCTGCACACTGGGCTCCTCTGGGACACAAACACCAGTAATTCTCACTGTTATTTTTTTTTTCAATTCTTTTATTGTTTAAATTTAACAATGGTTATATTACATATTTTCATCATCGGATCAGTTTAGATTAATACATATAGGTATATAAGATTGATCAAACAACTAAACATTAACCTTTCTAAATCCACATTACTTTTTTTTTTCTTTTCCCCCTTTTTTTCTTTGAAAGTTGACATACTGCATATTGTCCTCACAATCA
>PVJA010014341.1:0-30281 GCA_004027025.1 Myocastor coypus
GCTACTCGTCCTTTTTGCTCTTTGCTGCTGCTGTGAGCTGCTGCCCTCTGCCCTGTGCCTCTCTGCCTTGGAGCCAGCTAAGTATGGACTGAAACCTCCAGCAACTTTGAGCTAAATAAACGTTTCCTTCCCTAATTTTGAGTGTCAGGTATTTATCTGAGCAACAGGAGAAGAGTAACTGAGACACAACAGTCTCCAAATGTTTTTTAATATTGCTGATTTAGAGAAAATTTCCCAGATTTTAGATTTTATTAAATAATAGTGAAACCACCGGCAGAATTGACTTTTAGTTTCTTGACTATGAAAATTTTCTATCCTGAATATTATTACAATATATAGTTAAAATATTGGGATTCATATTGGAAACATGTCCTGTTCCTTCAAGCACTGAAAAAGTATTAGGTAAATTTATAACTTTAAGAATCCCTTCTATTCATTTTTAAACTTGTCTTACCTGTAATATGGACAGCTTTTGAAAAGAGGATGAAATAAGACAAATTATAGTAATACACTCTAGTAGTCCCTACAAAAAAGCATTTAATAATTATTTTACTTTGCCAAACTTTAGAAACTTGGAGGAAAGGAGCATTGTAACTATAAGGACTCATTTAAGCCATCACTTTAGCCAGAAACTCTGTGAGATTGGTTTTGTTATTGTAGAATTACCTAGACTTTGAAATGACCTCTTCAGGCTAACAAATTTCATGTTTTAAATAAAATGTAAAACTGTCCATTTGATATTCCAGTTATAGTTTTTCCTTTTACTTTGTATTATCCCTATTAATAGAAATTGAGTAGGGAGAGTCAGATATTTGCCTAAAGAACTTTAACCGAACCAAACAGAGACTGTAATTTTATGGATTAAATCACCAGAAGTGTAACATAGGTGAAATTATCTAGGTGAGTACCTCAATTCTTGTTTTACATTGTGTACAAATAATATAATTAACACTGAAGCAACCCTAGGGAAAATAGTCTTGCCAATAAAATATATTTTTATCAGTGTGTTTTAATGTGACATTTTCAGAAATTCATATAAAGTATTTTTGATCAGAACTATCCCCTTTGCCCTCAGACTAATGAGCTTCAGGGGCCAGTGACATAGCTCAGTAGACTAACTTGCCTGCTTAGGCAAGCTCAGGCAAGCTCAGGGACAGTGGCTTAATCCCCAACACCACATGTGGTGTCAGCTCCATTCCCAGGATGGGTCAAGCCAGCCAGAGTCCGGGCATAATGGTGCATGCCTGTAATCCCAGCACTAGAGAGGCTGAAAACAAGATCACCACAAGTCCAGCCTCTGTAGTGAGACCCTGCAAGAACCAAACACTTTAAAAAAAAAGAAAGAAAAGCAAAATGTGCTTCATATTGTCTCCTTCCTCTTGTCTATTGGGAGACTTCTTTACACTGTCATGCCACCTTTTATTTTGAAATCTACATATTAGGGAAAATGTGGTATTTGCCTTTGTGAAGTGAGTCAGGCTTACTTCACAAAACAGGATGATCCCCTTCTAGTTCTATCCATTTTTTCTGCAAAATGACGTCATTTTGTTCTTCATTATGCGTGATTCTACTCTACAATGCATGAGTACCATCTTTTATGTATCCATTCGTGTATCACTGGCACATAGACTTGTTCTGGGTCTTGGCTACTATGAGGTATACCCAGGTTAAAAAAAAAAGTATATGTTCCTACAATATGATGGCTTTCTTTCAGATGTATACCAAGGAGTGGTATAGCGAGGCCAGATGGGAGTTCTAGTTTTAGTTTTTTGAGGAGTCTCCATACTGATTTACATAGTGGCTGTCCTGATTTTCACTAGCAGTGTAAAACGGTTCCTTTTCCCCACATCCTCATCAGCTTTTATTGTTTCTGTATTCTTTTGTTTCTGTCTCTTCTTCCTCTTTCCTTCTTTCTTTCTTTCTTTCTATTTATTTATTTATTTATTTGTATTTTGATAAGAGTCTACAGGGTCTACTGGATCTCATTACCTAAATTGGACTCGTCGTGATTCTCCAGTGTTCAGCTCCCCAAAGAGCTGGGATTACAGGCATGCGTCACCATGCCCAGTCTCAATTGCTGTCTCATCACGCTCCAGCCGGACTGGTATGGCATGCTGGGGTTTGAACCCGAGCTGCAGTGTCTACCTCAGCAGGCACTTTAATCTGCTGAGCGGATTTGGCCGGCCTTGTTCTTGCATTCTTGATGATAGCCATTCTGACTGAGGGGAGATGGAACCTGATTTGCATCTACCAGATGACTTAAGATGTTGAGTATTTTCTCATATATTTATGAAGCATTTATACTTCCTTTCATAGGTGTCTTTTCATTTCATTTTCCCATTCACTGATCAAGTTATTTTTATGATACTAAGCTTTTTTTTTTTTTTCTTCAGGAATCAGGGATTGAACTCAGGCCTTTGTGTTTGCCAGGCAAGCGCTTATTGCATTGAGCTATCTCTCCAGCCCCAACGCTAAGCTTTTTAAAAGGTCTTTATGCATTACACATGCTAATCTTTTGCCAGAAGAACAACTGGAAAAGATTTTCTCCAATTCTTTTTTTTTTTTTTTTGGTCTTTTTGAGACAGGGTCTCACTGTGCGGTTCAGGCTGTCTTGAGCTCACTTTGGTAGCCCAGGCTTGTCTCGAACTCTCACCGATCCTCCTGCCTCAGCCTCCCGAGTGCTGGGATTACAGGCGTGCGCCATCATGCCCGGCTTCCAATTCTATAAGATGTTTTTTCGCTTTATTGATTGTTTCTTTTTTTTTGTCTTTTTGAGACAGGGTCTCGCTATGCAGTTGAGGCTGGTCCTGAGCTCACTTTTGTAGCCCAGGCTGGTCTCGAACTCGCACCGATTCTCCTGCCTCAGCCTCCCAAGTGCTGGGATTACAGGCGTGCGCCACCACGCCCGGCATTGATTGTTTCTTTTGCTATGCAGAAGTCTTTTTTATTTTTATTTGTTTAATTTTTTTTGTGTGTGCAAGGTCTCACTATGCAACTTAGACTCATAGTGATCCTCCTGTTTCCTGCTTTCCAAGTTCTGGGATTACAGGAGTGTACCACCACACCCAGATTCCATCACTGGCTGAGTGCGGTCGAGAGCAGGGCTGGTGGGGCAGGCGAGGCTGAGAACCAAATCCTGGCCCCTGTGCTCCCCTAAGCAAGTGCTTAGTCTGCTGAGCTATACCGGTAGCCCTCAGAAGTACTTTAATTTGATTTGGTCTTATTTGTTGATTCTTGTCTAGCTGAAGTTTAAGTTCAAAGCATTTTTATGGGCTTCCTTGGTTTAACAACTGCATAGGGCTATTGTATTATCTCTGTCATTCCCTGTATATATTGGAGAATGAGGTGGTATAGTTATCATAATATAAGTATACTATTTTTATTGAGTTTCAAAATAGATGACTAATAATTTAATATATTTCCTGAAGGATCAAGTTATTTACATTGCTCTGAGGGCTAAGAACATAATACATGATAAGAAGTCCTATTTTGGAATCTTGATGTTCACTGCATAATCTCCTCTTGGTTTCTACCTTAAAAAGGCAGCTATTATATATATAGAGAGAGACTACATATATATATATATATATATATATATATATATATATATACATATACATAAATTTATGCATAATAGCTTAAACTTCTAGGTGAAAATAGAGAGCACTATGAAATATTTGGATATTTTATCTACATTTCACACATTCCAGAATTTAGAAATGCTATAGCTGCAGCATTAAGTTAAACTAAAGTTAAGTTAAACTTCAATGTTTGTTTTGCAGGTAGGATCAAGAAAAAGATGAAGCCATTTTAGGAAAGCTGGCTTGAGGAAAGACTCTAATTAGGTGTGTCCACTAGTCCTTATAAGATGTGGGGGCCTTAAATAAAAAAAGAAAAAACAAAAAAAAACAAACCATTGTATATACAGAGAAAATGCTCAGTTCAATTGTAAGAGGCTTACATTTTGGTTCATAAAATTTTAGGTTCTCACCAAGTGACTCTTGGGACTTAGGAGAAGAGGACTGTGCTTTGCACGAAGTGGTCTGCTGAGAGCTTCCTGGGGGCCAGGCAGGGCTTGTGGGAGGGGACTGCACCCCAGTGCTGCCCAGCTGGGAGGTGGCCTCCAGGGCCTGAACTCAAAGGCTGCGTCTCTCTCCTGGCTCCTCCCTTCTCTCTCTGCTTCTCAACCGTCTTGATGGGAGCAGCTTTTCCACCACACTATTTCTTCTTTAGAACTGACTGATCCTAGACCCAAATGTGAGCGCAGAGAAATCACTCCCTTTAAGTTTGTGTGTTGGACATTACACACAAGTGACAAGAAAATGATTACAGCAACTCTTCTTCTGTTCTTAAAATTGTCACTTGTGACTTTGTGACTATGAGAGGGGCCCTGGAGACATACTGGAGCCACACTGCTTGGTGTAAGGTTTAGCTCTTCATCATATTAATTGTCTGAGCTTGCAAACTCACCTGAAAGCTATGCATTTAAGCTGCTTCAGTTGTGAAATAAAATAGTGGTGACACAAACCCCACTAATTAGTTTGTAAAGCACTTAGAATGGTGACAATCTGTGGTAACTGCTACTGTTAATTTGGACAGAAAGACACCTTTATAAAAACTGCAGCAAAAAAAAAAATCTATTTAAAAACTATTTTATTATTTCATTATAGGGCTGGGGAGATAGCTCAGTATAATAAGAGCTTGCCTGGCAAGCATAGGATCCTGAGTTCAGTCCCCAGTACCACACACACACACACTCACACACACACACACACACACACACACACACACACATGCACAAATCATTATACCCTTTGTCACAGAAACCATATAAAAGAGCAGAGAAGAAAAGAGAAGTTAGGTAAGGCCTTGAGTAATTGGCAGCACGAGAGCTCTGGTACTTAGGCTCCTCTCTGCATCACTATATTCCCAGTCCACATCAGGATAACAGAAGGTTTTCTGCAAGACCATTTATAAAAATTTTTATTAGAGCTAAGGGCTGTGAGTCTGCAGTCTGAGTATTAGTCGTGAAAGTTCCAGTAGAGAGAGAGAGAGAGCGAGGAAAAAAAAAACAGCAGCCAAGAAAATCAAATTTGTAAGAATGTGGATATAGTAACGATTTTAGAAGCACACACACTTTTACAAAACCTATATGAAAAAGCCACAGGGAAAGCTAAAAACAAGTGAAAAATAAAAAGAGAAGAAAACAGTGGAGAAGAATAAAATGGAAAAAAGGAGTAACTACTGATTTATCATTTTCTCAGAGGACTCTTGGGGAAGAGAATCAGAATAAAGAAAAATAGCGAGAAAATTCTGCATCTTCTGAACAGGAACACTAAAGTGGGAAAAGACTCTGGGGCCAGCCAGATAGCTCAGCTGATTAGATCAGCTGCGTAGGCAGACTCAGGCACCAGGGCTTTGATTCCTGACCTGCCACACCAGCACCACCTCCCCAGGGTGCTCTGAGATGGTGACTGAGACTGGGCATAGTGGCATGTGCCTGTAATCCCAGCACTTGAGAGGCTGAAAACAGGAGGATCACTATAAGTCTGATCTGTTTAGTGAAACCCTATAGAACTTGTACCAAATGCATTAAAAAAATAAAAATAAAAATAAAAAGATTCTTGAATGGGGCTCAGAGGACTGAGTTCTGCCCCAGGAATTTTAAAAGGATATGGGTAGACTATCTAGGCATAGCCAGTGGAAATGTGAAGACTTGACCATAATAAAGTTCATTTTTTTTACTCAGCCAAGACTAGATGTTTCTGGGTTCTAGGCTGGAATGAAAAGTGATGACACTACCCACATAGTTTCACTGGGGCCCTAGGATGAAGGCAGTAGTAGCATCTTCTGTTTGTGTCTTACATAGGTGCTTCCCTTATCTGAATTAAAGCTAATGGAAGAGGAAGACAGCAGACGTTGTGGTCCAGATCTGAAAATCATTTCTGCATGCTTGCCATTGGCTGGAACTCAGTCATGTGACTCCAGCTAAAAGCAGAAGAGCTTGAGAAATACGATACAGCTGTGTGCTCAGGAAGTCTGTCCTTTGATAGGCTACCAGTTTTTGCCACCAATAGTGACATTTAAAGCCAACAAAGTTCAAATGTAACACACCCACATCACAATATATAACTAGAATAAAGATGTTGCTGCATACTACAAGCACAGAGACCGGGGTTTGATCACCAGCACCACATGCCACACTGGGCCTGCTCTTGCGCACACTGAGCCAGTTAGCCAGGCCAGCTGTGGTGGCTCATGCCTATAATCCCAGCGCTAGGCAGGATGAAAACAGAATCACTATGAGTCTGAGCTCCATAGTGAGATTTTGTACCAAATACAAAAGAAAAAAAAAAAAGAAACAAACAAAATCTCTCTTGTACTTTGTGCTTATATTTTATTTGGTGGAATGATATCTTAGTAAGTTTCAGGTGACAATGGTGTAATAAAGGTCAATACCGAGACTATCAATATGGTAGAAACTTCATTTCACATAACCGTCCAAAGTTAGGTAAGTAAAATGAGGAAACAATAACCTCTGGAGTGTTTTCTTTTCCTGTAAAGTCAAATCCAAGTTATGCCATGCTTACATTCCAATCAAAGCAAGGTAGGAAAGAGGAGAGTCGGTGCTCAATGCAGGCAGTATTGTATTTAAGGTGATGACGTTGAAGTTGTTTTCATCCTTACCCTCGTATAGAGTTAGATACAGAGCTGTGAGATGGCTGGCAAAATATAGTCCAGAGTTGGCCACTTATTCAGATAAAGTTGAAAATTATTCGATTTAAAAGAAGAAAATTAAATTTAGGCACCTGATTGTGCCTAAATTTGTGAATCAGTTTCTGATTTACAAAGAAATTAATTTATGGAAATAGAAGGGTCCTGTAATGCTTTATCTTTAGCTTGTTTGGCATACCAAACCAACAATTGCTTAAGAAAAACAAGCATTCATTACTCTTCTAGGTTCTATGCATTTGCTGAGCAGTTCTTTTCTGGTTGGAGACTTTATTGGGGCTCCATGACTTAGAAACCCCCATCAGGATATCTCATTTTTGATCCACATAATTTCTCATTTTTTCAGAGATTAGTCCAGGTTTATTTTCAGAGACATCTCAGTGTTCTGCAAGGATGCAAACTTGAAATGCAAAAGCAGATGTTGGGACTGTTTCTGCAGGTGCATTGCTCAGGCATGTCACACGGCCATCCCTTCCATCAGAGAGTGAGGAGGGAGACAGCATTTCTTGATGTTAGAGATAGCAATATAAATCACACTGGAAAGAAGAGCACTTAGAGGAAAAGGAGGAGCTTGTGGTTACTTTTTACAATCTACAACAACCAAGAAGTATATTAACTTTAAATGTCCAATTTTGTGTAGACTACATGGAGTCTATTAAATGAAGCTCAGTCAATAGAGCTCCTTTTTGCTATGCAATTTGTTTCTTGAAGGAGCTGCAGCTGCTTTCTATTACCCCTAGGTAGGAAGTGTGTGGTTCTTAGAGTGATTTCTTAGAAAGTGCAAACCACAACAAACAATGTGATGAGTGGAATGCACTGAAATTAAGAATTATTTGATTTAAAGACAAAAACATGGCCTGGAGGGATGGCTCAGTGGTCTAAAGCGCCTGCTTGGGAAAGTTTGGGCGGCTTCAGGGACCTCGGTTCGATCCCCGGCGCCACATGCTGCGCCAGCCCTGCCCTTGGGGCGGGCTGAGCCGGCCATAAAAATAAATAAACAAAAGTTCAGAAACAAGAAAATAAAATAAATCTTTAAAAAAAAAAAAAGACAAAAATGTGAAAATTCAACCGGAAATTCATTGTTTATATTACATATTTCAAAAATAGGTTTGATGTTTAGAATATCTTTTCAAAATTCTGGAAATCAGTAAGAAAGAGAAAAAATAATCAACTGAAAAAATGAAACAAACAGAAAGGCACAACAGGGCCATTTTATAAAAGAAAACACTCTGAGGTTGCTACGTATTTGCTTTCTTTCTTTCTTTCTTTCTTCCTTTCTTTCTTTATTTTGGTGCCAGGGATCAAACTCAAGACCTTGTTCTTTTTTTTTTTTTTTTTTTTTTTTTAAGACCTTGTTCTTGCCAAGCAGTCACATATGCTGTTATTTCTCCAGCCATGGGAAAGAAGTTATAATTTATTAAAAATCAAGTAAGCACAACTACAAATTTCTATCACATACTTTTTTGAAGTCAAAAGATTGGGATGAGTTAAAAACCCAGGTAGTAATGAATGCTTCAAATGAAACAATGAAGCATTCTTTTTTTTTTTTTTTTTGTCTTTTTGAGACAGGGTTTCCCTATGCAGTTCAGGCTGGCCTTGAGCTCACTTTTGTAGACCAGGCTGGTCTCGAACTTGCACCAGTCCTCCTGCCTCAGCCTCCCGAGTGCTGGGATTATAGGCGTGAGCCACCACGCCCGGCTGAAGCATTCATTATTAAAAGCAATACTTTTTTGGGGGTGGTGGTGAGATAAGTTAGTAACCATAGTTAGGGAAATGGTTTCACATTATTATATATTTCAAATACGGTGGGTTCCTGGAATTCACGTTATATTCATAGAGTACCAGAAAATTGTGAAAAACTGTGAATTTCAAATATGGTCATAAAAGTGCCTGTAAATGATTTTTTATAGTTTCAACCAGAAATATGATATGTCTCCCACAGTTATGTAATTTATTTTAATAAAATGTATTAACTAAGAGCTAGAATGTACAGGACATTGTGGTGACATCTTTGGAATCTTAGGACTTTAAGGTCCAAGCCGAGAAAAGGGGAGATAGTCACACACATACAGCAACCTGTTGTGGTGCAAGGAGGCTGGTACATCTGCCCTAGAAGGGCTGCAGATCAGCAGCCAATCAGCGGTAAGAACTGAACAGTGCCCTCCAAGATTGGCTACGTGTGAACCTCTCCCCTTGCAACTGTAGAGGTTATTTGCAATTTTCATGGAATTGTGAGGTTTCCATGAACAATTACTAGTTTGCTTGTAAGGAAAAATCCGAGAAAGCCTGAGGCCTTGAATTGTGAGTTGTGGCTTCACAGGATACTGTAGTAAGATGACACGCCCCCGGCCCAGAGCGCTGTTCCCAGCTAAGTGCTCCCCGGTAATTTTTCCCCACTTGGACCAGAAAACATGTAAATTATCTTCACAATAGCAGGGAATGTAAAAGCACGTGTCTGGAAACAATCTAACTGTCCGCTGACATGAGAAAATATAATTTAAAAAATCCTTTCCCTACTGCCAGTTATACAGCTAAGTCTCTATATAAGTGAAAAAAAAAAAAAAAACAATTTTCAGAATAAGTAAAATATGAACAGTACTATGAAAACCTTTCAAACATGTAACTCATACACAACAATGTGTTGCTTAGGATACATATACATGTTGTAAACACAGAATAATAAGAGAATACTAAGAAATTTAGAATAGTGGACTGGGGAACAGAAATATATGACAGTGTGAACAATAATTACATATACATGTTGTAAACACAGAATAATAAGAGAATACTAAGAAATTTAGAATAGTGGACTGGGGAACAGAAATATATGACAGTGTGAACAATAATGTATTTCATTGTATTAATATTTATGCTTACATGTTTGTTGTATTTATTATTATTATACATTTCATATTTTTAAAAAAGGAGATGGTAGTATGTATACTACTATAAGTAATAGTTTCTATCCAAGAGCTTCTCAAAATGTTCTACCACATAGTCAGTATTCCTAAAGATCTGGGCATATATTCAAAGTCCTTTGCTGCTAAGTATTTTATATATATATATACACACACACACACACACACACACACACACACACACACTACTACAGGGTCTCACTATGCAGCTTAGACGCATAGCGATCCTCCTGTTTTCAGCCTCCGTAGTCCTGGGGTTACAGGTAAACATCACCGATACAGTCACCAGCTCAGTGTGCCCAGGGGTGGCGCAGGTGGAGCATATGGTTCCAGGGATTGAATCCTAGTCACTGTGCTTACCTAAGTGAGTGTTTAGTCTGCTGAGCTATATCACTGGCCCTTTAAAAATTTAATACTAATTTTGTATGTTATTCCATTTTTTCCTAGTGGTGAGTTTAATGTTAAAGCCATTTTCCTAAATATCTCATGGAATTAAGTTTGAGAATGTTTGATCCTGGTTTTGAAGCCTCTCCAGCAGACTAGGGAGTACTTAAAGAATAAATACTGTCTTCTTGAGATAACAGGTGGTATTTAAAGTCCTAAAATTCTGTGGTCATTGTAATATAGAGACAAAGCAAAATGGAAAGGCTTAAAAAGAGAGACACAGACATTTATCATAGTCATGCAACTTGTAGATACGGTTATCACATTACATATTACACTATAAATTTAATTGTTACCATATTGGTTGCTTGCCTTTTTAAAATGTAAATTCCTCCTGGGTCAAGTTGTTAGTTTTTCTACCCTTTCACTCTGGGGTGGTAAGATGTTCAGAGAATGCTTTGCTTGGTTTGTTTCCTTAGTGGAGCTAAGTAGGACTGCAAGTTTGACAGCAGAGAACAACTCTTGCACGGGACAGCTGCAACCCAGGAATTGGCACTTTCCTTCAGAATCTCACTGATTGCAATCACTATTTCTGTGTTGGCCTCAGAAGGCTTCATGTTCTTTTTCGCACTGTGAAAAGGAAGTCAGTGAGTGCTCCTGGCTCAACACCTACGGTGGGACTGACATCAAGCAAGAAACTTTGGCAACATTCCCTGGGGCCTAGTGGACAACAACAGAGAATAATCTTTACCCCAAAATTTCCACTTTGCCAAACTCTCATTGGACTACATTTTTACAATGGTTATCTTTTTCCTTGAAATTTTCGAGGAACATAGACACTCTAGTATC
This sequence comes from Myocastor coypus, assembly GCA_004027025.1. Lineage (NCBI taxonomy): Eukaryota > Metazoa > Chordata > Mammalia > Rodentia > Myocastoridae > Myocastor > Myocastor coypus. Next base: position 10,884 of record PVJA010014341.1, read on the forward strand.
AACAGAAGTCCTTGCAAAAGGAGAAAAGAATCCAGTTTATTGGCTAAATTTTGAAGTCACACTTTAAAATTTTATCATCTACTTTATGCCAGTCCAAGTCACAGAGGAATCAACCCTTCAGTGGAGATCAGTTTCAACTAGGCAGCCACAGAGGACAATTGTGTTTACAAGTTCCAGGCAGATATTGGGGCAAGTAGGCGCGAGGTTAGAACATAGACAGTGGAAGCAAGAGAGAGCCTTCCTTAGAGGTGGAACAATAAATATTTGTTGATTAGGTGAATTAAGGACCAATAAGAAGTACTGTGTGGAGCCGGGCGTGGTGGCGCACACCTGTAATCCCAGCACTTGGGAGGCTGAGGCAGGAGGATCGGTGCGAGTTCGAGAACAGCCTGGGCTACAAAAGTGAGCTCACTGCCGGGCGTGGTGGCGCATGCCTGTAATCCCAGCACTCGGGAGGCTGAGGCAGGAGGATCAGTGCGAGTTCGAGACCAGCCTGGGCTACAAAAGTGAACTCAAGGTCAGCCTCAACTGCATAACGAGACCCTGTCTCAAAAAGACAAGCAAACAAACAAACAAACAAAAACAAAAGTGAGCCCAGGACCAGCCTCAACTGCATAGCAAGACCCTGTCTCAAAAAAGAAAAAAAAAAAAAAAAAAAAAAAAAAAAAAAAAAGAAGTACTGTGTGATGGAAATAAGATACAAAAGAAAACCAAGAAATGGAAACACAGAAAGGAGGAAAGAAAATCAAACTAATTTTTAGAAAACAGAGGAAGTTTGATGCAGTAGTGTTGGTTGTCAGCTTCCTATCCTATAGTCCATTACATTAGAGAAGTGTGCCAACCTTCAGGGGGACCATCTTTATTCATTCATCCAACATTTATTGTGTATTTGTGTACAAATACTGAGCTTGTGCATAGGAATACAAAAAAAAAATTAGACACATTCCCTAGTTCCTAGTTGCCTAACATTTAACAGAAATGAAAATTAAGAAATTGTTTTGGCTAACATGAAACCAAAAGAGCTCAAGAGAATTGCAAAGCAGCAGAAACAAACGCCACAGGAATATACATGGTAAAATCTATCAAATCTGATTAGGAATTTTTAAGTAAACAGAAGAATTTAGAGGTTACAACTATAGTGATTGACAATTGACTGTTATAGATCTAAGAATTTGTACAAAGCATGACCATGTATTAGCCTACATACCAACTCCTAATTTAAGCTGAGTAGAGTTCTAGATATGGAGATAAATTTTGTCTTTCTACAAGAGCATTTAGAAAGAAAGGATCATAGAAAATCTCTCTTCTCTAGGTCCAGCCATAGCTCAGAGGACTAAAGTGCCATCTTAGGCAGGCTCAGCAACTGGACTTCAATTCCAGATGTGCCATGTAGCCCCCGCTCCCAGGGCATGCTGAGAGGGTGACTGAGATTGGGCACGGGGGCATGCACCTGTAATCCCAGCACCAGCACTAGAGAGGCTGAAAACAGAAGGATCATTATGAGTCTGGTCTATGTAGTGAGCCATTGTAGATCCTGATGAAGAAGCTAAGATAATTAGAGTAGAAGGAAAGTAAGAAACTGTTATGGTTTATGTCTAGTTGTCCTCCCAAAGCCTCATGAATCAGGGGGAGCAGGGACTTCTAGAGTTTGAGACTTGATCCATGATCTCTGGAATTATGGGTTTTAGTACTGATGGGATTATGGGTCTAAGTACTTCTGGGATTATGGGTGTAGCCTAAGGTGGAGGCTGAGGTGGAGAGCCTGAATGTAATATAAAGAGAGACAGAGAGACAGACTTGACCTGTTGCTCTCTGCTCCCCTGTGCAGCTGCCTCTGTCGTGATTGTTGCTGTTCTGCCACCATGAACTGGATGCTCTCTGCCCTGAACCACTCAGCCCTGGAGCTGGCTGAATATGGACTGAAACCTCCAATAACTGTGAGCTAAATAAACCTTTCCTTCCTTCATTTTGAGTGTTGGGTATTTGTCCCAGCAATGAGAGAAAAGTAAGACAGAATTATTACTAGTTATGAAGGAAGAATTTATAATAGCTTATCTGCACTGGTATAAGGAATAACGCAGAATTATGATTTCATGGTAAAATAGCAAATTCTATGAATATATATGAAAAGTTGGAAGAATCAAGAGAAGTGGTAGAACAAAAGGTAAGTTTGAACTCAAATGTCAGGGGGAACGTTGTTCTTTTTGCTAGTGGATTGATTCTATCTCCAATGATGAGCATCAAAAGACATCTCTCATAATTCAACATTTCAAAGCTAAAATTGAAATATAACAGAATGTACTACTGGCTAAATGCTATTCACATGTCAGAGATTATTATTATTTTTAAGTTTTTAAATTTATTTTTTATATTTTTTTGTGTTAATAAATAACATTGTGACAGTTTCAAAACAAGTTAGTACATTTCCAAAATTTGATACAATTCATATTGTTGTCCTCTTGTCAGTTATACAGAGCACAGGGTGTAGATGTTATAATTTTTCTTTTTTTGTTTTGAAATTCTTTTTCAAAAATAATTTTTCTAATCATTAATGGCATGAAAACAATTTTTTTCTCAGTAAACTAAGAGAAAGTAGTTGTACACATAATCCAATGTTTGATAATTGCAGTGGGTTATTTGTAAAACTGGCAAGCTGGAAGCTGTTGATTTAAGCCTTTTACAGCTTAGTGTTCTAAATTAGCTTTCGGTTTTATGCCTTGTGGTTAAACTTTCCTGCTGGGTGGCTGAGGGCAAGTTTAAGCAAGATCTATATAACAAGACATGCAACTTTTGTATCTCCCAAGGTCAGTCAAATCCTCTAATGATTTACTTTGTAACCATGTACAGTGCTTTGTACAACTGTTGACAGTGTCAGCCATCTGGATGAGTCACAGCCATTGCTTGACCGATTTGCTCTCTGTGAAAGCCTAAGAGAATGTTTTCTCTCTAGATGACTCTCCTTAGCCACACTATACATCTTCAATGCTTTTCCTCTGTAGCCCCATAATCTAAAACAGAATATTTGGAAAACTACTGAGTTATGGTACGAGTTCTTCCTGTCCTTAGTCCTTACTGACCTTGAAGGACTAGGGCCAAAATATTGGCTATCCTTGTAGCCCTTCTTTTTCTCCAACTTTGGTCTATAAAATTATATTCTTAACCCTTCAGAAAAAAGCTTAGTGGTACTATTACTCTATAACATATGGAGCTGGGGAGATAGCTCTGAGGCACAAGTGCCTGCTGGGCAAGTGCAAGGTCGTGAGTTTAAACCCCAGCCCCACAAAAAAATAAGACAAAAAAGAATATATATATAAATGTATATATATGTATAACATAGGCACTTGAGCACAACATCAATGACTGTCTGAGTATCAAGCATCTTAGACTTAACTTAGAATTGATATTTTCTATCAATCATTGATATTCTAATAAATCTTTATAGAATGTGATAAAAAAGTTACACATTTTTACACATTTAGAAATCTAAATGTATACAAAATTGTAGCCGGTCAATTATATGGCATTTTCCTAGTCTTTTACTCTCATTTAATATCCTTTTTTTGTTTTCTTATAAAACAACCATTTACTAGAGAGAGAGCATAGCAGTAACTGAAATTACATTAGAAGCAGCACACATCTAAAAGACCAGAATGATAGGCATTGCAAACATATTTTTACTGTTACACATTGATATTCTCAGCATCAAAAACATTTTGGAGGTTCCTAGGAACATTACCTAATTCATCTTGTGTATATAAGTGCATGGCTTTGCCCCTGCCATGCTTCCTATCTTTTCTGCTTGCTGTCACTTCATTGTTTAGCCCTTAAGTCCTCTCCATTTTTATTTCTTCTTTGGAGTTCCTACACTAGGGACATCATGTGATATTTACACATGTAGGTCTGGTTTATTTTTGCTTGTGGGTATATCTTCAAGATATATATTTATATATGAAGTCTTCTATTTTTGTCATTCTTTATAGCTGAGTAATATTCCATTGTATAAAAATAGCGTATCTTTTTTTCAACCATTCTTCAGATGGTGGGAATTTTGATTGTTTCCAAGATTTGGCTACTACAAATTGTGCTGCTATAAACATAGGTGCACAGATATTACTATGACAGGATGTTTTCATTTCTTCTGGGGAAATTCCCAGTTGGAGGATAGCTGGATTGAATGGCATTTCTAATTTTAGTTTTTTAAGGAGTCTCCACACTGCTTTCCATAATGGTTGCACCAGTCTGCATTGCCACCAGCAGTGGAGAAGGGTTCCTTTTCCTCCACAGCCTCTCCAACATTTGTTGTTCATTGATTTCTTTATGAAAGCCATTCTTTCTGGAGTGAGATGGTATCTAAGTGTTGCTTTGGTTTGCATTTAAGGAATGGTAGTGAAGTGGAGCATTTCTTCATGTATTTCTAGACTTGCTGAATTTCTTTCTCTGAGAAGTCTGTGTTCATTTCAGATGCCCATTTCTGGACTGGGTCTCTGAATTTTGGAACCCTAATGATTTTTAGTTTCTTATAGATTCTAGATAGAAGATGTTTGTCTGATATATTTATTAGTTAAAATCTTTTTGAAATTTGTAGGCTGTCTTTTCACTTTGTTGGTAATCACTTTTGACATGAAAAATCTTCTCAGCTGGAGGAGGTCTGATTTTTTGATTCTTTCAAGTGTGAACCATGCATTTAGACTTTTGTCCATGAACTCTTTACCTTCCTCTATGTCTTCAAAATTTCCTCCCACTTCCTCTTCCAGAAGATGTAGTGCTTCTCTTTTAATATTTACATCTTTAACCCATTTTGACTTTAGTTTAGTGCATGGTGACAGACTTGGGTCAACTTTTAATTTTCAGCATGTAGAGAGCCAGTATCTCTACTACCATTTGTTAAAGAGGCCATCTTTCTTCTAGTAAGTGTGTTTGGCCCCTTTGTTGAACATAAGATGGCTGAGTGTGTTTATATTTGCTTCTGGGTTTTCTAATCTATTTCACTGAGCCGCAGGTCTATTTTTTTGCCCATACTATCCTGATTTTATAACTGTAGCTTCATAGTATAACTTTAGGTTAAGAATTGTAATGCTTTCTGCCTTGGCTTTGTTGCCCAGGATTGTCTTTGCAATTCCAGGTCTTTTTTGGTTCCAAATAAATTTCAGGAATGATTTCTCCAGGTCTATGAGGTATGTTGATGGTATTTTGATAGGAATTGCATTAAATCTGTATAACAATTTAGGGACTATGGCCGTCTTCGCAATGTTGGTTCTTCCTATCCAGGAAATCCTGTAGGATCTCTTTTTTTTTTCAGAGTACTGTAGTTTTCATCAAAACCCCTTTTTCTTCTTTAGTTAGGTTAATTCCCAAGTTTTTCATTTTGTTTGATGCTATTGTAAAAGGTATTGTCTATCTAATTTCTCTCTCAGTGTTTTTGTTATCTGTGTAGCGGAATGGTATTGACTTTTGTGCGTTGACTTTGTATCCTGCTACCCTACTGAATTTATGTATTAATTCTAGTAGTTTCATGGTGGAATGTTTTGGTTCTTCCAAGAAGATTATCATGTCATCTGCAAATAATGATAATTTAACTTCTTCTTTACCTATTCTTATTCCTTTTATTTCTCTTTCTTGTCTAATGGCTGCAGCTAATGATTCCAGAACTATATTGAATGAGAGTGGTGATAGAGGACATCTGGCCTTGTACCAGATCTGAGCATAATAGACTTCAGTTTTTCCCCATTTAGAGTTATGTTAACTGTTGGATTTAAATAGATGACCTTTATCAGATTGAGGTAGAGGCCCTCTATTCCAATTTTATGTGGGACTCTGAACATGAATAAGTTTTTGACTGTCAAAGGACTTTTCTGCATCAATTCAGATGATCATGTGATTTTTGGCTTTGACTCTATTGATATAATGTAGTACACTTATAGATTTGAGTATATTACACTATCTTTGCATCCCTGGGATGAATTCTACCTGGTCATGGTGTATAATCTTCTTGATGATTTGTTGTATTCTATTGGCAAGTATTTTATTGAGGATTTTTGCATCTATGTTCATGAGCGAAATTGGCCTGTAGTTCTTTTTTTTAGTTGCATCTCTCTTTGGTTTTGATATCAGTGTAATACTTGCTTCTAGGAAGATTTTGGGAGGATTGTTTCCTTTTCAATTTCATTGAAGAGTTTGAAGAGTATTGGGAATATGTAGTCTGTAAATTTCTTGTAGAATTCAGTGGAGAATCCACCAGGTCCTGGGTTTTTTTTTTTTTTTTTTTTGGTAGGCTTTTTATTACATTTTGTATTTCATTAACTGGGTTATTGAGAGATCTTATATCTTCTTGATTCATATTTGGCAAGTTGTACCTTTCTAGGACTCTGTTCATTGCATCTGTGTCTTCAGTTCTTTGACAGTAAAGATTCTCAAAGTAGCTATTAATGATCCTCTGAATCTCTGATGTCTGTAGTAATTTCACCCTTTTCATTCCTTATTGCTTGAATTTGAGTCCTATGCATTCCTCTTTTTGATGAGGTTAGCTAGGGGCTTATCAATTTTATTTAACCTTTCAAAAAACCAGCTTTTTGATTCATTAAATTCTTTATGTTGTTTTCTTTGTCTCAATGGAATTAATTTCTACCTTAATATTTTAATTTCTTCCAGTCTTTGGGCTTTTGATTGCATTTGCTTTTCCTTTTCTAGTCAGTTTAGGTGTTGCATGAGAGTATTTATTTGTTCCTATTCTGTTTTCTTAATGTGTGAGTTCAGAACTACAAATTTCCCTCTGAGAATTGTTTTCATTGCATCTCATAAATTCCAGTAGGTTGTGTTTGCATTTTCATTAAATTGTAGATATTATTTAATTTCTTGTTTAACCCACTGGTTGCTGAGAAGGGTGTTATTTCATTTCTATGTGTTTCTGGAGTTCTTGTTGTTTTTTGTTATTTTCAGTTTCATTGCACTATGGTCAGATAATATGTATGGGATAATTTTTGTTTTCTTATATATACTTAAGCATGATCTATGCACTAATACGTGGTCTATTTTGGAAAATGTCCCATGTACAGCTGAAAAAAAATGTGTATTCAGAAGTGGTTGGGTGGAATACTCTGTGCATGTTCACTAAGTCTAGTTGTTCCAAGCTCTGGTTCAGTTCTGCTACTTCTTTGCTAATTTTTTGTCTGCCTGACTTATCTTTCTGGGATAAAGGTGTGTTAAGGTCTCCTGTTAAGACGGTGGTTCTGGATATTAGATTTTTCATGTCTATTAAAATTTGCCTTGTATAAATTGGTGCCCCCAGGTAGGGTGCATATATATATTTATGGGTGTTACCTCTTCCTCTTGAATTTTTCCCCTAACCAGTAGTAGTGGTCTTCTCTATTTCGTTTGATCAGTCCTGCTTTGAAGTTTAGACTGTCTGCAAACAAGATTGCTACCCCTGATTTTTTTTTTTTTATTTCGAGGTGCTGGAGCATGTAGTATTATTTTCTATCCTTTCAGTTTTAGCCTACGAGTTTCTTTATGAGTTAAGTGTGTTTCTTGTATAAAGCCTATTGTTGGATTTTGCTTACTTACTCACTAACTCTGCCAGTCTATTTCTTTTAGTTGGAGAATTGAGTCCATTTACGTTGACGGTTATAATTGAAACATATTGACTTATGATTGACATGTCTTTTACTTACTACTGTTTACCACTTTTCCCCTTGTGTTTAATTGTTGCCCTCAGAATTCAGTTCATTTTGGTCCATCTCTAAAACATTTTTAGTAGTCCACGTAGGGCTGGCTTTGACATCATGAAATCATTCAGTTGCTCCTTGTCGTGGAAGTATTTTACTTCTCCCTCATACTTGAGAGAGAGTTTTGAAGGGTATAGCAGTCTGGGCTGGAATTTGTTTTCTTGGAGGACTTGAAGCACTCTGCCCCATGCTCTTTTTAGACTTCATGGTTTGTGAAGAGAAATCCGCTGTTATTCTGATGGGTTTTCCTTTAAATGTGGTCTGTTTCTTTTCTCTAGTAGCTTTTATTATATTATTCTTCTGATGGATTTCTGGGATCTTCACTATTATATATCTGGTTGTGTTTTTAGTCAGGTTGATATTATTTGAAGCTCTATATGTTTTGGTTACTGAATGTCTGATTGTTTTCCCATATTTGGGAAGTTTTCTGTTATTACTTCTGCCTATATTCTTTTTATATCATTTTTATTGACTCTTTTCTCATTGATTCCTATTAATCTCACATTGTTCATTTTTGCATCATGTTGCACATGTTCAGTTATTTTTTCCTGCATTCCAGTTATTTTAAGAGAGACTTTCTTACCTTTTCACTGGTTGTGATGATGTTTTCAAGATCTGAAACTCTATCTTTGCTTTGGTTCATACGGTTTTGCCAGCTTGTGATTGATATTTTATTTTCTTGTATATCTCTTTGAAGCTGTTTCATGCAATCTGTGTCTTTCCTATATTGCTCACTCACAGAATTAATCATTTTTCTATTCTCCTGTAATTTTTAATCAATGTTTTCTTTAGTAGCGTTTTAAGTTTTTCATTATAGCTATCCTTTCTTTCTCTACTTCAGAGATATTTTCTCCTCTGATTTCCTCTCTACCTTTCTACAGTTGTTGCCCTACTTTATATGCTATTAAATGAGAGATGTATTTTTTTTTTTTTTTTTTTTTTTTTTTTTACTTCAGAGGTCATTCCTGGCCTGCCTTCCTCTAAACGTTTCCTCAGTTGTTTTTCCACTTCACATTCTATTAATTTATGCGTTTCCTTTTGTACTTCAGATGTTATCTTTGGTTTGAGTTCCTCTATAGGTTTCTGCACTTGTATGTTTACCTCACATGTTACCAGTTCAGAGATTTGGCTGCCTGATTCTCATTTTCTACAATGGGATTGTCTCCTGTATTTGTTCTGGGTGGACACGGGACGTGAGATTGCATCTTGCTCCTTCTCTTTGTCACTTTGTATGAACTCTGCATGTTGTTGAAGTTATGCTGTAGGCATCTATTAAAATTTGGGTCTGGATCCACCAGTCTTGACCCCTTCCAGATGTGCCTGGCTGGGTCTGGCTGGTGTGCTTAGCTTCTTCATGCTTCAACTGGGTGCAGGCCTGGGTGGTCAGTGTGTCCGGATAGGGTTGTAGCTCCAGTGGCTGGTGGCACGGGGGCCCCAGAAATTATTATTCTATAAAAGAGTTTAGAATTATATCCTTTTGTGGGAAGTCTTTCTTTTTTCTTTTTGTCAAGATAGGAAAAAATTTTAAAACATCATTTGAAATGTAATGAAAATGTTGTTTTATTTTATATAAATTCATTAATGCTTGTTATATACGCATGAAGCATTGCTTATGATTAGAAATCTACTTCTTCCTAATCACTTTCATCTTTCCTTTCTCTATTAGCGATAACATTTTGGAGTGAAGGTAAGGATGTACAATTCACCAGCAACATAATTGAAGAGGCCTGTGAAACTCACAATGAGCTCTTATCTAATTATATTAGCTTCAGCAATGCAAAAGATATAATCTTCCATGGACATGTGGCAGTCACCCAACTCATGCTTTGAAGTTTTGGAAACAGACTGGTAACTGGTGAGGCTGAATTCTTTTTTATCCATCTTCTGTTTTCTTATTGAGAGCGACCAATGAATATATTCAGGAGATACATGTTTCAAGTTTCAAAATATTATTCTCATTAGACTCTTTTTATTGAGCAGTCGCTCAATAATATATATATATATATATATATATATATATATATATATATATATATATATATAAACTCTCCAAAGTTTTCCAGAGGTTACCAGTGAAGTGTAGGGACTGGGTCCTCCCTGATGAATGCCTTTGGTTTTTCGCTTACGTCGTTCATGTTGTGGGATGGGGCCACTTTGTAGCTGCCATCGTGGGACCATAGAAATTAGTGATGTGGGACCCCTCCTAACCAAAAGACAGCAGACGACCTCTGGCCACATTTTGGTGTCATTATAACCCTACACTTCCTTGTTATGTGAGGAAAAGTAAATCCTCATTTGGGCCAACCACTCTGATCAAGTCACTGTTTCTTTAAATCTAAGAGAATCAGAGATGAAATGATAATGATGTAGAAAGAAAATTTAGCTTATAAAGTGAAGTAGGTAGAATGAAATACAAATCAATGATCTCTAAAATGGATTTGAATCTTGTGAAGTAGCAAGGTATTCTACCTAGTGCGTTAGAGCTCATCTAATAACATGTTTCATTGATTCTAAAATATATGTTTTCATATTTTTAGACCCTCAGATCAGGTGTTTTGCAATTTGCTTAGGTTGCTCTCATATTGTGGATGCTATTATTTATAGACATGAATGAAAACTTGAAAAATTATGCCAGTGCCTTAGAAAAGAATTCTGAGAACAATAACTGAGCTTTTGTGGAATAAATGGTGTATTACCAACACTCCTGTAGGCATAAACGCTGCTGCGGTGTGACAAGCTCAACAGCAACAATATTTTATACGTAGCATGATTTAGTGGAATTGAACTTCAACTATGAAAAAGTTTTTCACATGCTTCCACCTATTTATTTTGTTTGTGTCTTCTATAATAGGTGAAAGAATGATATACAATCCTCAATAAATCTAAATAGGCTGCTTTAGTAGGTATATAATTAAAACTTTGAGAGCTATAAAAGCATGCCATAGTTTAATTTGGAACCATTTTTTTAATCTTTCTTTGTGGTATGTAAAATAATGATGTGTTTTACAAGAACTGGTATCCCAGATATGATGAAATGCCATAAAGCTTTCTTTTGCCAGTAGTAAAAGATTTCTTTTTCATAGCATGATGTCTTGCAGAAAGAGGCCACCGAAGCTATCCTAAAGTAATGTTTCATGGATTCTGTGCAAAATGCCTACTGGAGTGCCTGACAGTTGTTTTGCTTTAGGGATGTATCCCACAAATTATTCCCTGCAGGCAGCTCTGAACTCTGATCCAAGTCTGCATGGACAAGCCTGACTGCACACTTGACTCATGGTACCCAAAATGTGGATCTCTGGCATGAAGTGCATTCTAAAAGACCAGTTAGCCTTACCAATCATGCAAGCTAGTCTGGAATGTAAAACGTTCTTCGAGGTTAATATTTTAATGTAATTTATTTATAATTCTACTTTTCAAAATTTTGGATTTCAAATAAATTTCATGAATGATGTTGACTTCTTTCATAAAGAGGTAGAATTTTCGATGCTTATTTTTACATGTAAGAATCGATGAACTGAAAAGATTAAGTATATTGCATAATATTACAGAGTTACCAAGTGACATCATCAGGATTAGGACTCATATTGGTCTATTTTAGAATTCCATGTTTTTATATTGTATATATTAAAATATATTTTTTATTTTACAAATCACTTCCAACAAAATGCTGGAACCATAGTAATTTTCTAGCAGGAAAAGCCACCTGGAGCCTGTGATAAATCAGGCACACAAAATTAAATATCCCATGGTTTCCCGTAAGAAATCCAACACATGAATGAATTAAAGAACAAAATAAGATATAGACAACAGCAACAAGGGGGTAGACCTTTTGCAGAAGAGAAGGAGACCTAAAGTGGGGGAGGGGGATGAAGGGGGGTGGGGAGGAGCAAAGAAGTAAGATGTGTTGTGCACACGTACCGGTGTCCTGCAGTGAATGGCATCATAGTGAAGTGCAAAAAGGTGCCAGTAAGAAAAAAATGTAGGGGGCCTGGCAGGACAGCTCAGTGGTCTAAAGGGTCTGCTTGGGAAAGCTTGGGTGGCTTCAGAGACCTCGGTTCGATCCCTGGAACCACATGCTGCGCCAGCCCTGCCCTCGGGGTGGGCTGAGCCAGCCATAAAAATGAACGAATAAACAAAGGTTCTGAAGCAAGAAAAAAAAAAAAATAAAATTTTTTAAAAAAGAAAAAAATGTAAAAAAGAAAGAAAAATATATTGCTATTGAATGTGGAAAGTTAACTAAAAATTTAAAGATTAATCAGTTTAGGGAAAGTTGGCATTATTAAAAGAAAAAACAAGATATGATGCTGTAGTGTTTACACAGTGAACATAAAATAAATTAATGGCTACAAATAACAAAATAGTCTATGCTCCTTTTAAGAAAATATCACAACAAGGGCAAAAAATGATCACTTCTGCCAAATTGTTTTTGAAAATGATGATTCATGAAGGAATTCAATAGAGTAGAACTTTTTTTGAACATTTAGAACTTTCTTCATTGAGTCTGATATCTCATTGCTAAATCATTAAGTTGCCCAGGCTGGGCTAGAGAATTTAGATACTCTTGCCTCAGCCTCCCAGAATTCTGAGAGTAAAGCTCTATGACACCACTTCCCACTTCTTATAGCATTTCAAATTAAGCACAACACAGAATATACTCTGTTAGCTATGATCTTTCATCCTCTCATATACCTTAAAGAAATTATTTTGCTTTTCTGATATTTATCCCATAAAACTATTGCTTGATAAAAATTATCACACATATAAAAAGGCAAAAAAAAATTTGAATACTTTGATAGAAGCAGCCTATATCCTAAAGCAAAGAAAACTAGCCCTAAAGGTTATGAACCACTCCTGTGAGGTATTTCAGTTTGATTCTTGAGAATCTTTTGAGGAGACTTCCTGGAAGATGGTGGAATGGTAAGCAGCAATAAACCAACATCTCCAAGATTCAGAATACAAAGGCTGGACATTAACTACTTAGGGAAGAAAAGGAGGAGGAGGCTGAATGCATAGGACTCAGGAAGGATCTGAAAGGAAAATTGGCTTTCACAGAGAAAGTAGAGACAGAGCTCAATCCAGACAAAAGAGGGGGGCAAGCTGCACTTGCTCCCTAACTCCTTGCCTGTCCTATAGGGGACGAGGATGAAGACTCCACAGACATAATGAGGGCAAGTGACTCCAGAGGCCTTCAGAGAGGAGCACACCATACCCAAGCAGCAAGTGCTGTGGTGAGTGATTCCTGTTGAAGCCACTGCCATGCAACCTGGAGAGGAACTGTTGGTTAGATGGCATTTTAGGGAGGGGTCAACTGAACCCAGGACTTGGAGGACCCATGCGTTGGCTTCATCTTGGGCTCCCAATATTGAAATTCCACAGTAACTGGTTAAGGAGGAATGTCAGGAGATGTCCAAGGTCAGGGAATTGAGGTCAGGCTGGCAAGATATACCCAGAGTATTGTGGACCTAACAGCTTAGGTCTCAGCATCAGGACCGTAGGCTAGGATCAGCCTCAACTTTGGTTGATTGGAATGTACCAAAATCATTGCCCTGCCCTAGTCCTGCTGCAGGCTTGCTAGGGTCATCTAAGAGTAATCAGGGCTCTGACTGCTTCCCTTGTCTACCAGTGACAGCAGTGACAACTCCCCGTGTTGGACACTACCACAAATCTGTATGCCACAGAGGATAATCACCTGGAAATCACAGAGAAAATTTACTTTTCTTTGAAAAATTTTTGTGCAATTTTTTGATTGCATTTGTTTATTCAGAAGTGTAAACACTGCTTTTAGTTTTTTGTTTTTCTCTTCTGTCTTTCCTTCTTGCCTTTTCACTAGCTTCCTGATGCTTTAGTGATTATCTAGTTTTGCATTGACTTTGCTTCTAATCTCTCTCTTTTTCCCTTTTTCTATTTTTTCCACTAATCAAAATTTTCTCTCTTTAGGGTAGAATTACTCTGTGGAGTGGATAATTACTGCATACAATTTCCTAATTTGGCTTATACATCATTATATAACTAGAAATCTTATACGTGGAGTTAAAGGGCATAAATTATCACTGATAGCAAAGCCACTCCCTGAGATGTCCCAGGTGAGTGACTTACCATTTGTCATTTTCTAGTCTTTGTTTTTGTTATTGCTTATTGAACTACTGTAGTCAAGTGGCTAGTTATTGTGATGAACTGATCTTACCTACATGTCAATACCTAAGTTTTCGGGATGCTAAAAACAATACTACGGTCCAGTACCAAAGAACTGGCTATTGGGTCAAATAGACAGCAACCTTTTATTCCTAATAAATTAAAGAGACAGGATGTTGGGACTCAAAATGCTGAATCAAAAGCCAGAGGACAGCTACGCCTAGAAGACATCTCTAAGGAGTGATCATTTTCTAAACAGGTCTTGACACTAGTAGTGAAGCTACCTATGAAGCAATTCATAAGTTTAACACAGAAAGAAAGAACAACAATAACAAAAGAAAATGAGATACATTTTGAGAAGTGGACTCCATAAAATCCTCTCAAGTAGAAATTCTACATAAAAGAAATCCATTTAATTGAAAAGAGGATTCTGTAGACTGGAAGCCAAAGGATGGAAAACAATACTCTATGCAACAAGAACACAGAAAATAGTAGGAGTAGCTATTCTATTTGCAGAACAAATGACCAAAGAGCTCACTTTTCCCTTGTTAAGGGAACAATCTAAAAGGAAGAGATAACAAACAACAGTGTACTCAAATATATAAAATAAACACTAACGACTATAAAAGATCAGATAAGGTCAGAAAAAAATTTTAAAATTGCAGTGGGGATTTCAATACCTCACTGTCACAAATAGACCAACTAGCAAAAAAAAAAAAAAAAAAAAAAAAAAAAAAAAAAAAAAAAAAAAAAAAAAAAAAAAAAAAAAAAAAAAAAAAAAAAAAAAAAAAAAAAAAAAAAAAAAAAAATCAACAAAGTAATATCAGAGCTAAGCCAAACCTTTGAACAAATGGATTTAATAGACACATACAGAGTGATCTACTCCACAACATTAGAATACACATTCTTCTCTGAAGCACATGAGAATTTCTCCAAACTAGACCACATATTAGCTCAAAGAATGTACTTAAATAAATGCAAAGGAATTGAAATCGTGTCATGCATATCATCAGATAATAGTGTGATAAAATTGGAAATCAGTGGCAAAAGAAACCACAAAAACAAAATAATACTCTCCTCAACAAACAAGGGGTCACAGGTGGAATTAAAGAAGGAATTTGACTGTGTTTACAATTAAATGACAATGTCAATGTCAAATATGAGAACTTAAGGAAAGGGATGAAAGCAGTCCCGTGAGGGAAATTTAGAGCAAAGAATTCTCATGTCAGAAAAACGGTGAGCTAAAGTAAATAACCTAATGTTAAACCTCAAGCTTATAGAAAAAGAAGAGCAGGTTAAGCTAAAAAACGCATAGGAGGGAGGATGTTGTAAAGATCAAAGGATGACTCAATTAAATTGAAACCAGTAAACAACATAAAGAACAAGTGAATCAAAGAATTTCATTTCTTGATAGAATAAATAAAATATATAAATCCTTAGCCAACCTAATAAAAAATGAAAACAATGCCCAAATTCGTAGAGTTAAAAAGGCAAAGAATGAAATCACATTGATCTTTCAGAAATCCAAAAGATAGACCAGGTGTGGTGGCGCATGCCGGTAATACCATCACTTGGGAAGCTGAGGCAGGACGATCAGTATGAGTTCAAGACCAGCCTGGGCTACAAAAGTGAGCTCAAGGCCAGCCTGAACTGCATAGTGAGACTCTGTCTCAAAAAGATAAAAGAAAGAAAGAAAGAAAGAAAGAAAGAAAGAAAGAAAGAAAGAAAGAAAGAAAGAAATCCAGAAGATAATCGATACGTACTTTGAACTTGGGCTGTAATGAGATGGAAATCTTAGAAAAATAGACAGCTTTCTACATACATATGAATTACCAAAGCTGAAACCAAAATAGATAAAAGTTCTAAATAACTCAATGCCAGTTAATGAAATTAAAATAATTAAAGAACTACCAACCAGGTCAAACCATGATTCTGATGACTCATATGCGAATTTGCAAGGAATTTGTATGCGATTTAATTCCACTACCCTTCAAACTCTTTAGTGAAATTGAAAAGGAAATAATACCCTCAAACTCATTCCTGGAAGTAAGCATCACTCTAACACCACAATCAGAGAAGGATCTAATCCAAAAAGAAAACTGCAGGCCAAAAACTGTTGTTGTTCTTGCAAAGAACAGATATGCAAAAATCCTCAGTAATATATGCAGGCAAACAGAATGCAGCACAGTATCAAGAAGGTCATACACCCTGATCAAGTGGGATACATTCCAGAGATGCAGGGATGGTTCAACAGGTAAAAATCCATAAATGTAATGCACACATGAAAAGCATCAAGGACAAAAACTACATGATCACCTCAGTAGAAGTGGAAAAAAGCATTTGAGAAGTCCAATATGTGTTCATAGTAGAAATCTTACAAAAAGTGAAACAGAAGGCTATTATCTAATGTAATAATATATCCCTTAGTTATTAAGGACTGATGAAGCTGGCCCCTGATCTTCCAAATCAGTGGACAGTGTAGCCTCATATAGAAGAGCCAAATGGTGTGATTTTAAGGCTTCAGGAATCTCTAATATAATTTGAGATTCTCTGGGTGCTAAGATGAAGACCATCTCTAAGATGTTCATATTTATTTAGTTATCAAACAAAGGAGAATACTGAATAAAGGCAGGATTATCCAAGGAGCTTAGTAAGATTTCTCCAAAGAAGTCTTCTTCAAAGACTTCTCCAAATAATATATTATGTGAATTTAGGAGAACTGGTTATCTCTAGGAAGGACTCCTTCCAGAAGAAAGATGCCTGTGGCTATGTATAGGTATTCTTACCTTTGGCTTTGTCTTATCCCTGTTTAGGCATCGTAGCTCTACTGGCTATTGCAGGCCTCAGCTGGGGCCAGAGACTCACAGAGGTTCACTTCCTGTGAACCTGCTACCCATCTTCAGACAAGGGCCTAAGCCTGGGACACACTCATAAGTAAATATGGAACTCAATTGGTTAATTTAAATCCTGCTTAGAGCCACTTCTTAATGGCCCCCTTCAAGTATCTCAATCTGCTAAGAGCCATTATGACAAATCAACATCCAACATGGTACTAAATGGACAAAAATTGAAAGCTTTTACTCCAAAATCAGGAATGAGACAAAGATACCCACTATCACTTCTCCTGTTCAGTATAGTTCTGGAAACATTAGCCAGATTAAACAGAGAAAGACCTGGAAGGACTGTAAGTGGAAAAGGAAGAAATTAAATTATCATTATGTGCTGATGACCTGATAGCCTACATGGAAGACCCAAAAACTTCCACAAAAGACTTCTAGAATTAATACCACATTTAGAAGCATAACAGGATGCAAAGCCAACACTGAAAAAACACGAGCATTTCTGTACATGGATAAAACTCACTGAGAGAGACATTAGGGAAACCATACCTTTCATAACAGCATCAAGAAAAATGAATAATTTAGGAACCAATCTAACAAAGGAACTGAAAGATTTATACGTCAAAAACTATAGTAATCTGAAAAGGATATTAAAGATGATATCAGAATGTGAAAATATATTCTCTGTGGATAGACAGAGCCAATACAGTGAAAATGGTCATAGATCTAGAAATTTTATACAGATTTAATGCAATCTTAATCAAATGCCAGGATTACACATCACAGAATGAGAGAGAAGACATTCCTGAAATTCACATGGAAGCGGAAGAGGCCTGAGGCGGCACAAGCAAGTCTGGGCAACCGGGACAAGGCAGAGGCACCACAATCCCCAAGTGGAAGTCATACTTCAAAGCTTTTCTGCAAAAATAGCAAAACAAGTGTGCCTGATGCTCAATGGAGCATAGCAGAGGATGCAGAGACAGTGCCAAGCACAACGGGCACCTCGTCCTTGGCAAGGGTGTTAAGCACTTCCCTGGAAAAAAGTATCTTCAATAAATGGCTTTAGGAAAAATGGATTTTCACATGTGAGAAACTTAATCTAGACTCATATTCACCATCATACACTAAACTAACATAAAAATGTATGAAAAGTCTAAATATGAAAACAGAAGCAATCTACTGAGAGAATAGGTAAAACTCAAGAAGACATACATGGAAGCAAAGACTTTGTGAATAAAACCCTAATAGACAGGACATATTAGAAAGAGTCAACAACTGAGATTATACCAAGTTAAAAAGTTTTTCTACAGCAAACAAAACCACCAACAGAATGAAGCAGCAACTACAGGATTGGAAAAGATTTTGATTAGCAATTCCTTGACAGAAATCTAACATGTAGAATATATAAAGAACTCCAAACATTCATACTCTCCAAATTTCACAGATCTAACACAAAACTGGCATTTGAAATGAATCAGCATTTGTCAGATAAGGAAGTACGTAGAGCAAATAAATATAGGAAAAAGTGCTCGACATTGCTAGTGGTTTGGAATATGCAAATTAATCAACACTGCGATTCCATCTCATTCCAGAAAGAATGACTGTCACCAAGGGATCAACCAATAACAAGTGCAACAAGGCTTGAGAGAAGAAAGGACTCCTCTACATTGCTGGCAGGAGTGTACAGTGGTGCAACCACTATGGAAATAAGTATGGAGATTCTCCAAAACACTACAATCATAGGTTCCAGGTATTGCTCTTCTTGATATCTTCCCAAATGAGTAAGAAAAATCCTATCAGTGTAATACATGCATAAGCATGTTTTTAGTAGCACACTTTATAATATCTAAATCATAGAATAGGTCATATAAACTCAACAGATAAATGGATAATGAGAATGGTATTTATATTAGAAGGACTACTACTCTGCCACGAAGAAGGATGAGCCAGTTATTCCTCGGCACATGAGTGCACTTCAGAACCGTAATCTTCTTTGATATGAGTTGGACACTGCAGTTTAACTATTTCATTGTTTCTGTTGCGTGTGATGCCCAAAGGGTGAACAAAGAGCACAGTGGAGGTTAGATTGCTACAATGGGAAGTAGGAAGAACAAGTGCAACTGGGAAATAGTACTGCATAGGGATTGGACAAAGAGATTGAAAGGGAAAGGAAGGAAAAGAGGATGAAAGGGAAAAATGGGGAAACATTTGCGTGAATAGGCACGGGTAGAAGGGCTAACGGGAGAGGAATGGCAAAGGAAAGACTTGAGATTTATCACATACGGGGACACACCGCCTATGGTGAATGTGATCAGTGTGTAGGATGAATAAGTGTAACAAGAAAGGTTAAGAAATTTAAAAGTAGAGGCAGGGAGTTCAGTGCCTGCCTCGCAAGTGCAAGGTCCTGAGTTTGGTCTCTGTTTCTGCAAAAGAAAAGAAAGGAAAAGAAGAGAAGAGAAGAGAAGAGAAGAGAAGAGAAGAGAAGAGAAGAGAAGAGAAGAGAAGAGAGAAAAAAAGAAAAGAAAATTAAAAAAAAACACCTTTTTTATTATTTTGAATGAAATCATTTTCCTCCTGCCATCTTTCTGTGACAAGTGGGTTGTAACTTCAACTCAGAAGCCAATAAACTGGACTCTCCAGTCTAACAAATGGGCTAAGTTTGTGAAAGCTAAAGTTGAAAGGGTTCATTTACATATTAGAAACAA